>PNEQ01069348.1:22140-59084 GCA_003012365.1 Medauroidea extradentata | reverse complement strand
TATGTTATCTGGTTTTCAAGTTTTGTATGAAGTAAAAACACGCAAATTTTGACTTTGAAGTGCCATTACGGGAAAACTATATGAGCTAATTTTTTTCCGTTAGAAGTATGTGTACTCTCAAGTAATGTGTACAAAACTAACACTATTTCATACAAGTATAAAATTATGTTTTTTCCCCACTTGAACAACCTTAAGGTATCGAACAAACAACTGGAATTTTCAATCGTTGATAAAAAAAATCTAAACTACTCATCTTATTTCAATGAAATTTTTTACCGAGTAGGTATTTTACTACCGAACGTCTATTTATATAGCATTGGACGGTAATACTTATGCTTTACTTTCTAAAAAAAAAAATGTATTTAGAAAAAAAAAAGATTGAAACCCCAAAACCCATAAAAATGGAAAACTATAGTTTTTATCATTTTTGGTACGATAATATCTAGGACTCTATAATAACTGAAATTCAAAAATATTTGCGTTGTGATTTCAAAATAATTTTAACATCTCTAAACCTATCGCTCAGAGATTTTCGGACAGAGAAATTATTTTAAAATCAAAATGCCAGTACTTTTGAAAGTCGGTTAGTATAGAGTCCTGGATATTGTCGTATTAAAAATTATAAAAATTACATCATGAAATGTGTATGGATTTTGTAGTTTCTATCCCTTAATTTTCTAAATACCAATTTTTATTTTTTACTCGAAATCAGAGCTACATAAATAGATGTTCACTAATAAAATATCTATTCGGCAAAAAAAAATTATTGAAATAAGATGAGAATTTTTATGTTTTGTCGACGATTGAATGTTCTAGTTGTTCGCTCGACACTTAACTTTCCGTACGTCTTTCATACCAACTGCCGGCCAGCAACAATAGACAGATGAGCGTACAGTAACTTGCAGTTCAGTCTGCTGCCAGATAACAACGCAACTATTGCAGTGCTCGGTTTATCAGTTACGTCGCTCAGCCATTTTAGCTAATGGGTTTGCAGGCAAAAGAAACTCCAAGCATAAACTCTGTGCATGCTAATGAGCGTTTAAAAAAACCATGTGGTACGTCGATATCAGGTTCATTTTCCGTGGCTGCTGTCACTGATGATAAGATCACAGATGTAAGATAAAAATAATAACTTACAGTCATTTAGTTTTGTCGTCCCTTGCTGGAGACTTGGAAATTTCGCAGGTTCAACGACCAGGGGACCTATGCTCGTATTTTCAGTCGCTTGCGAGTTGGAAGCCGTATTGTGTTTTTAAGGACGCGGAGAAAAGTTTTTTTTATATTAACCGTGATATTAACTTAAAAGAATGAAAAGCCGAACGATAAAACAATCTCCATGGGGCCTATACTCCAGTTTTCAGTTGTATGCGATTTGGAAGCCAAATGGTTTTTTTTTTTCATGTGAGAAAATATTTTTCTCTTTTAACCTAAAAAAAAACATGGAGTGGCATCTGCCGTACATTTCACTGGCAATCGTGTGAAGCCGATCATTTTCGAACATTTTCGAACAGCGCATGCGCAGGACGTTATTTTCCATGAGTCGCCATATTTTGGGGGGCAAAAAATAGCAGAAAGCAATGTAATTATGTAATTTTTTTTACAAATATTCGCGCAAATTCTCTATTTGAATCGTACACAACAGTTTACAATTGCTTCAGAAATATTTAAAAAAATTGAATTAGCTCTCGTTGTGTTTGTGTACTTTATTATCTTGATGAATTTAAATAAAAGTTTCTTACCTGTACAAAGATAATCCTCCGCAACGATAGAATATGTTTGTAAGGCCAAGAGCTGCACAAACTTTCACCATAATGTGTAGTCAACAAAAAAGTAAAACATTTTCATTCAACTCAATGCTGTGTTTACATGTTTTTGCCACCACTAGCTCTATCCTTGTCTTTAAACGTCGTCTGTTGGCTGGCTTCAAATTTGTCCATAGACTAATACCTTCATGAAAAAAACTGAAACCACGAACAAAAAACAATCTCCACGTCATGAAAACGAGCACTCGGCCAACTCGGCTTCCAACTCGCATGCGACAGAAAACTCGAGCATAACCCCCCGGCCGACTGGACTCCAAAGTTCTGTGTACACGCTTGTCTTCACATACTTTGACAGTTGTACAAGGTGTACAAGAAAACGTGCAGAATATCAGCGACAACTAATCTCTACAAAACGTTTAGTGGTGACCTACCATTTTGTGACGTATTATTACATGTATAGAGCCCTATTACATGTCTATCGTACACGACATATATAATTTTGTACCACGATTTCCATACCTAAAAAGGACCGCAAAAACATATATTTTCGGCCGCGAGATAATGTAGAGCTTAAAATTGGTACACACACGTGCAACGATCTTGGAATGCAGACATCTATCATGCGCGATTAGCAGTTTCTGAAAGATCTCTGCTCTGCACGCCGTTTCGTGGCCTGGACAGGCGGCCCCCTTAAGGCTCGATTTCAGTCGCCATCTTGAATTTTATTATTTTTCGCTTTTTTTAAATTCTGATAAGAAAAATGTTTAATATGTGACTATACCGCAAATTCTATTTACTTTGTGTTACAGTCATGGCAATCGAGTCAGTAATGCATAGTTAAGTCGTTACTATCAGTCAGGCAAATTATCGATATAAAAATCTGACACATAGATTGCGGCGTAACTATACGGTAACAGCTAAAACTCAGTGTCTACTGTGGCACAAGGTAAACAGAATGTGCGGTATTATCGCATATTTAACATTTTTCTTATTGGAATTTTAAAAAAGCAAAAAATAATAGAATTCAATATGGCGACTGAAACCGAGCCTTAAGGGCGCGGTCTACCGCAATTTTCATCACCATTTTTTTTTATTTGTACCAGATTTTTTTTTTCTTATTTAAGACACAAAATGTGACTAAATTTAGCTCTTGTGAAATTTTTTTAACTCTCATAGTTTTCGCGTAAAGGCTTGTTAAAGTAATATTTTTGCATGTTTCCGTTTTAACGACCACACTAAAACCAACAGATATACCAAACTCAAAAAAATCACAGCGGATAAAGACATTGCAGGCTACAATGACATGCTCATGAAATTAAAGAATAAAAATTATTAGAATTTTAAAAAATGGCTGAACCTAAAAATAAAAATTTAAAAAGTTCAATATTTTTTTTTTAAATACAAATAGCCTGCAGTGTCTTTATTCACTGTGGTTTTTTTTAGTTTGGTGTATCAGTTGGTTTTAGTGTAGTCGTTAAAACGGAAACATGCAAAATATGACTTTAACAAGCCATTACGCGAAAACTATGAGAGATAAAAAAATTCATAAGAGCCAAATTTAGACGAATTTTGTGTCTAAACAAGAAAAAAAAAATCTGGCACAAATACAAAATAAAATAATGATGATGAAAATTGCGGTAGATCGCGCCCTTAAAGGAGGAGTGCGACGTGTACAAACATAGCATATATATTTCAACGTATTCTAGAATTACTTGACGACTTATACAAAATTATTAGTTATGTATTTTTATTACAATTTTTTGTCATCTGTATGTGTCTCTTGTGTTGTCCGTGTTGTCGTCGTCTAATTGTTTGATTTTTTATGCACCTGATTATAATTATTTTGTTATTCTAATTTTGTATTCTTAATGTCGACTTTCTGGATACATTGCTTTTTTTTTTCGGGATTATTTTGTATTGTTTGTGTTCTGCTGTGTGTGTTTTTGGTGTCGCCTTTCCTGAATTGTATGTTATGTTATATGTTTGTTGACAACAACTAATACTGGCGTTCCTTTTTTCTTCACGGTGGGTTTTCCTACAACTTGGCAACATTCGCTCGCAATGGCGTACGTCTACAAAACCAGTTTGGCCTATAAAACTGACCCATCGCATGAATCGTTCAAAGACCACGTTATTCTTGACAAGTTGTTACAACAATGATCGGTTTATATTGAAGAGAATATACTTATATATAGACGGTTCGGGATAAAGTAAGCTGTCAAAAAAAGTCCTGCTGACTTTCTATTTTCAGCCAGTTCATATCTTTCCGCGTGTAACGGCTAACGAAGGGATATATCTGAACTCGCCACTTAATGTTTCCGCGTATAAGATAAAATGTGCAGTCAGTATGAATCAATACAGTTTAGTTTTTTTATATATATTAATTACGTAAAATTATATTATGACGATTTCGATTGATTTTGTTGCAGTATTATTGTATTTAAATAGGAAAATTCACGGAACTATGTTGCATAATTTCACTGCCAACCATACAATGAGTAAGTGAACTATAGTTAATGTTGACTTATATGCAGTAACGGCTAGTAATATTTTTCAAAGGTTAAATTTTTAGTGCTCACTTTATCCCGAACGACCTACAAGTGGTTAGGGATAAAATGAGCACTCAAAATAGCCCTGCTAAATTTCTGTTTTCAGTCAGTTTGTATCGCTCCGCGCTTAACAGTTAAGGCCCTGCTACATAGAGACGGTGAGTCGTCGGTCGGTGCCCAGTCGTTGCCATTCTGCCATCTGATTGAAGAATGTGACCATGACGTCAGAGTCGTTGTCGTGTTGTTGTCGGGGACGGTGGAGATGGCCAACTTTTATCTTTCACCGACAACTCGCCGACAATCCACCGACTCGCGATCATCAGATGGCCACTACAGTTTTTTGATTAGCCATATATATGCGCCACGAAAATTACGAGCCAATTTTAAGTGAAAAGTTTCTATTCGCGTCTACTACGATTTGTATTGAACTTATTTTAAAGTATTTACTGCACCATTTGCAACAAAATTTTGCAAATATAAAAAGAAAACCACAACTGGCGATTGAGCAGCCATCTGTTATGTATTGCGGGAACTAAACTCACCAGCAAAGCAACGCCTCTCATTGTAGCACGCAGCAAGGAAATGAACAACGCCGACCCGACAACAACACGACAGCGACAATCTCACTGTCTCTATGTAGCAGGACCTTTAGGCCTAAATACGGGAAATGCCTAACCTCTCTGGACACATCACTTGATATTTGCGCGTGTAAGATAAATTGTGCAGTCAGTAGGTACCTATACAGTTAGTAAAAACATGTTTATTAATTATAGAAAGCTCAACTTTGTCTAATTTAGTTGATTTTATGTCAGTATCATTGCATTTAAATAGGAAAATACACGGAAATACATTCGACAATCCGCTGCCAACTGTACAACGAGTAAGGTAATATTGTTAATGTTAACTTATAAACTGTAACTGCTAGTGGCTTTTTTTTTTTATGTTGGATCATTAGTGTTCACTTTATCCCGAAATGCCTGTAATAATGTTACATGTCTATTGTTACAGTGGAGGTGTTGTTCCTAGTGTGGGGGATACGTCTATGTATTGTGGTTCGCAAGGCGCCGTCAGAATTCAACGAGAGTCGCTTCATCTCTATGGCCATCTACAACGAATTCCTTCTCTCCGTCTTCCTCAACGTATCCATGTAAGCGATTATAATATTTGTTTAAGGCCAACCTAGAGAGTTCGCTTATTCACAACTCTACTGTGTTTCTCACTTATTCGCCCTTAAGGGGCCCGCCTACCTGCCATGAAAGTTGTGATGTAGAGGTTCAGGAGAATCGTTTTTTCAAGAAAATATTAGTCGTGAGATTGTGTGTTTGACATATAAAATATATTAAGGTACCTCACACTAAGGGTAAATGGTTTCAGTTCTATCAGTTTCTTAGGTAATTAGAAAATAGGGCCTTAACATTCCAAATTAGTGCCTTTTCCGGCTTGTGTAATGCCGTTATTTTTTGTTATTTTTACTTAAAACCATTTAGCCTTAGTGTGTATATATATATATATATATATATATATATATATATATATATATATATATATATATATATATATATATATATATATATATCCTTTAGCTTTCGATCCCGTGACTGTTTGTACCTTGTAACAGCTGGACGTTTTGAGGAAATCTTGTTCTTGTAATATGTGTCCTGCGCAAATATGCAGCCAGTGTAGTGGAAAATTGAAGGATTCGCGAGACCGAGCCGAGAGGACAACAGAGAGAGCGAGAGACAACCTCCTCCACAACAGGGGTTGACCCAATCCCGCTTTTGTGGGGGAAAACTACACGTCCGTGAGGTCGAACGGCCGCTAAGGCGCTATGCAGGCTGGCCCCTTAAAGGGGGATGGTGCGCCAAAGTAATGAATTTTCACAATTTTCGACATATCTTTTTCCCCTCGCTTATTATAGAAAAACAGTTGGACTGGTCATGGATTAACCTTATTTATATTACTTACTGCTGGAACGTATGTTTTATTTTTAGTTATAATTCAGTTGTTCAACCTGTGTTTTGATATAATAAATTTCATTTGTAGTTATTTGTAAATTTAAAAAAAAAGATTTTTTTAAAACTTGACTGAGAACACGTAAGTTGAGTAAAAAATTTCGAACTGTAAAAAAAATAATTAAGTAAAATCTTCAGTGATTGATAGAGTATAAGCACATTTCGCGTTACTATCTAACAGCAGACTGGATTCTAAGTTACTATGTCCTCAAATAACTTCTGCTGTTGGCCAGCAGTTTTTGTGTTACGTTCTGTAGGACTTTTCAATCAGTGATTAGAGATGATGATTTGCCGCGAGAAAACCTGACTGTTTGCTGGGTTTCAACGCACGATCAGCTTACGAGAAGATTACTGGCTTCCAGACGTACGAGAAGCTGCTACGCTATTTGACTGAACCAATAAGATTCCCGCTATTGTAATATATGATGTCTGATATTGGTCTACAGCACGGTCGTAGAAGAACACTCGCCTATCCACCAATGTATTTTGCTTGACCTCCTTGTTGTTTGGGTGTAGTCCGTCAAGTTACCGAGAATGTCGTACTTTTTGGCGTTGTTTTCCGGGCGGTCGGACTCAAACTCCGTCCACTTTTTTCCATTGTTAAATTTATAAAGTATATAAAGATTGCTGGAGCCTTTTCTTAAAATTGTGAGCGAAGAAAGTATTTCATAAATTGATAAAAAATACGTTTTCATATATTGTTTAACTTAGCGGAAAGGAAGTGGGCGGAGTTTAGTCCGACCGCCCTAACATCAGCGCCAGTAAAACACAATATTCTCGGTAGCTTGGTGAACTACAGCCAAACAACAAGGGGGTCAAGTTTCCAGGCGAGTGTCCAGACCTGTTCTTCTACGACCGTGGTCTGCAGACAGCTACGTCTTATCAGACGCATATAATCGTTTGAGACTTGTAAAACTCGCAGTTTCTTTTGGCTACAAGCTATCATTCCAGTAACTGTAAGTTCGTGCCACTATCGTAATTGGTCTGTGACTTATGTGACACTTGCTGGAAGTCGCTCAGCCAATAGTACAGAAGCAACTAAAAGCAAGCCCATATCACTGAGTCATAGAGCAGCCAGAGAGTAGATAATGTCTATTTGAATACACACATGTTCTTGCAGGCTAGCCTACACGTCAGTGAAACCCGCGAATTTTTCCCGTATCTACCAGTCGTACATGACAAGAACTACGGCGTTTTCTTAGGTACGTTGGCACAAAAGTTCTCGCGATATACCATCATTAGAGAGGATGGTATATCGCGACAATTTTTCGTGCCAGCATACCCTTGAAAACACTGTAGCTTCTTGCAACGTGTATGCCTGGGTGATATACAACTGACGTAGCTGTCTGCAGAACAACAACAAACATCAAATATTACAACAGCGGGATTCTTACTGGCTCAGTCAAATAGGGCAACAGCTCCACGTACGAGTGAAAGCCAGTCCTATTTTCATAAGCTGGACGTGCGTTGAAAGCCAACAAACCGTCAAGTTTTCCCGCGATAAATCATCTTCTCTAACCATGATCTACCAATTACATAAGGCCAATAGTAAAATTTTCACTATCCTGCAATGCACGTACAGAAAGATACTGTGACCCAGAGCCAATGACCCCACAGTGTATGTTGAAAGGTGTATATACCAGTGGATTCCAGCCTGTCCCCAATTAATTACGATAAATTAGCATGTCTGTAATGAATGGACAGCAGTTGACGCAGCACTCCCGAGAGAACGGCGAGCCAATAGTAAGCCTCTGGTACTGGTGGGGCGGAGCTACGTGTTTTAGTGACGTAATCGAGATGTTGAGGGTGAACGAGGTAAACATGGAGTGTGGTTGGAATGAAGGCGTGGGATAATCTGAAGATTCCCTAGAAATATCACCAGCAAAAACATCGCCCGGGGAAAACCCGGGTTGAACCTGGATCGTCCTGGTGGGAGGCGAGCGCCTTGTCCGCTGGGAGTCCTTGTGATATAGTGGTAACTGGCTTCTGATAGGAGAGACAGGAAACGTACGCGGGTTCGCTGACCTACAGACTAGTATCCAAGAATATCTTCGTACTCAAGCATACTGTAGTTTCTCATTGGCTGCTCGCTGACACAGTGATACCAACTGCAAGTTTGTGTCACTCTTGTGATTGACCCTTGACTTATTTGACTCCTCCTAAAAGACGCTGGGCCAATAATAAAGAATCAGCTGAGTGTAGACCCAATCTGTAGAGGCACGAGCATTTCGCGTGTTCATCTGGCAACAGCCTAGACTTCTCACACCTATACACACACTGGCCAAAGTCAAATATCCATTGTCTTGTAACCGTAACACGTGTTACCACCACGACTTGTTTCCTTATTTATCTCTGGCTTGCAGTCGTCAAAGATGTGTTAAAACAGGTCTCGTCTAATTACAGAAGGAGTAGTGAAGTATACATTATTGGCATTCAACCTGACCGAGAATCAATACGCGAAATAATCTTGCCTCTACGAAATAGACTGCGATTTTGCAGGGTTTTTAGAAGTAAATACGAACTAGAGAGCTGCACATTTCGCGTTAATGTTTGGAGACACGCTAGAATTCACTGGCTTATATTCAATGACTTTATTGGCTCTTAGTCTTCGTATCTTCTCGTGCCAGCATCAAAGGATAGTGGGAATTTTACAGTTGGCCTATATCACTAGCAGAGCTGGTGATTTATCGCGGGAAATCTTGACTGTTTGCTGGATTTCAACACACGTTCAGCTGACCAGAAGATAACTGGTGTTAGCTTGTACTTGGAGCTGTTACCCTATTTGACTGAGCCAATAAGTAGATGCACCAGTATTTGGCGTATTTATCTGATATAGCAGCCTAGATTTCCCAGTCTCATACACGTACTAACCACAGTCGATTGTTCATTGGCTTGTAACCGTGTGTGCGGGTGCCGCGTGTGTTCACGAGTTATATCCGTATTTATTACTGGTTTGCAGCCGCCAAATGTGTATCAGAACAACTGTTGTCCGATCACAGTAAAATTAGTGAAGTATAAGTTACTGACGTTCAACCTGGCCTACAATCAATACGCGGAATAATCATGCCTCTACCAATAAGGCTCATGATATTGTAATATGTTTAGGGCCCGGTAGTTTTCGCGAAAAGATATTTGCCCCACTTTGTTTCAATGTCTTACGTGCACACCTGCAGCTCAACTTCATGGCTATTGACAGAGTGTTTATAGTGCAGAGTCATTATTCATTTGACTGTTCCAATCAGTACACGGATACCTGCCACACATTACGTCTGTGATTTGCGGGTTTAACCTCCACACGCTGGGTGTTACGGCATCCAATCATTGATCACATAGCAGAGATGCAGGTGCGCACGTAAGGCACTGAAACAAAGTGCTACAAAAATCTTTTCGCGAAAACTACTGGGCCCTAAATATGTTATGATTGTTGTTGTTCTGCAGGCAGCTACGTTGCGTCGGACATATATCACCGAATCATATATGTTGCAAGAAGCTACAGCGTTTTCAAGGGTATGTCGGCACAAAACATTTTAGCGATATATAGAGCCAGTGATGTTTGGTGAAAGAATTCTGCAACAACTTGTTCCAATGCCTTACGTGCACACCTGCAACTCTAGTTCGTGGTTATTGACAGAGTATAATAGGGCAGAGGCGTGGCTCATTTGACTGCACCAACCAGAACAATGTTAACGAGACACCACATGTCTGTGATTTGCAGGTAGGTCCACGAGACGCCGAAAGATAAAAACTTCCAATCACTGGCCATGAAGCAGAGAAACAGATGTTCACATAAGGCATTGAAACAAATTGTTACAGAATTCTTTTCGCCAAAAGTCACTGGCTCTAGCGATATACTATCATCTCTAATCATTAGTAGAGCTAGTGATTTTTGGTGTAAAGAATTATGCAACATTTTGTTTTAACAACACGTCATGTGCACACATGCAGTGATTGGCTGTTTTAAACTCTCAAAGTCTTGGAGCTCTACTCTCAAATCACAGACTTGTGGTGTCGCAGTAAGCTTATTTTCATTGCCACAGTCGATTGAACAACTTGTCTTCACAAACACACTCTGCCAATAGCCACGAAGCAGATGTGCAGATGTAAGCGTTATTATTGATACAAATTGTTACATAATTCTCACCAAAAACCACCAGCTCTACTCATTAGTTGAAAAATCTTCAGAGCGTGAAACACAAACTGTCGTAAAACAGAAATCAGATGAGTGCACAATCACTTGAGAGTCCAGTCTGTTGTCAAATAACAACTTGTAATTTGCAGATAAGAACGAAGGACAGTTCACACACGTGGCTGTGAGACGTGTGTATGTGTGTGTTAACGGTTGCAGGTTGTTCCTGCAGTCTCCAGCCAATCCCGACCTCTTGTTCATCATCTTCTTCTGCCACACTCAACTGACCGTCACTCTGCTACTGTGCCTCATCTTTGGTAGCAAGGTCAGTTCTTCTAGAGCTTCAAGCCTGCATTTATGTTAAGAGTGAATATTCACTTATTCACGATGATGGATAGAGCAGTGAAAATAGTATGTTTAATTAGTGAATAATTACTAATTTCCTTTAAGAATGCCAACATCTTACAAGTGAATCAGTGAATATTTACCGTTTTTTTAAGTAATTTTCAAAGGACAGTTTTTACTCATTGAATCAGTGAAAAATTACTGGGAAATCTGTGGACATTCACTAAGTTATTTGTAGAATGTTGGCACTCTTTATTGGAATCAGTGAATAGTCACAGATTTCACAGTGGTTTCTCACTGATTCAGTTTGTTGAAACTGCTCCATCCATCGGCGTGAATCAGTGAATATTCACTAATTCAGATTTAGAGTGTACGAACATTTCCATTCATAAAGAGACAACAATCAACTTTGGCTGTTGATAGTATTTAGAATGTTCATGCAACTACATGTAGGCCTACTGTACAAGAAACAATACATTCCGTAGAATTAACTACCCTTTTGGCAGAAGGAACAGAGCACTCTGTTGAAAGATCAATAATCCAGATGTCACTGTTAATGCTTTTCAAGAACCACTATTTTTCTATATTTTTAAGGTTTTCCGTGGTTTTGTAACTTCACATCAAAGGTAAATGTAGAAAAATCATGAAACCAATCTAAAAATAATTTTGGATGCTTTTTCAACACACACTCTATAATCTTACACGTTGTGCAAAAAAACTCTCACCTGTTTTTGAACGTAACTGGATCAACTACTCTCTCTTACTCCGTTCAAAAAGTTATGTGAGTCTTGACCCTCTGCTCGATCAACTATGGGGTAACCCAGTCCAAGGGCAGGGTAAACTAGCAATAGCTTACGATAGGCTACGTACGAAATGGCG
The DNA here is from genome assembly GCA_003012365.1 of Medauroidea extradentata. NCBI lineage: Eukaryota > Metazoa > Arthropoda > Insecta > Phasmatodea > Phasmatidae > Medauroidea > Medauroidea extradentata. The sequence continues at coordinate 47,410 of PNEQ01069348.1, read as the reverse complement.
AGTAAAAATCTAAATATCGAATGTAACGATTCGCAACAGTGTAGATATATAGTATGCACGCTGTTAGTACGAAACTAATATATGTGTATTGGCGGTTTAAGGTTGTTCGCGTGGCAAACATTCGTAATTGTATATTCGCACTGCATAGTGTTCGATTTATAGACGTTACCTGTGACTACATTTTCCACTTGCAGAAATGTTTTGCTCTCGTAGTTTCCCACAGCGGCATGTCAAAGTCAAAATTTGCAAGTTTTGGGAACATAGGAATATTAAAGTCGAAGTGACTTACTGGAATAAAATAATTTCCACTGAAATGAGATATTAAGGGGTGTATATGCTAAACTATTTAAAAACAAATAATGAAATTCCCTTTCACTTTTTAAAAAAATCAGAAAGTGATGCAAATTTACTTCATTTATAGCAATTTTAAATAAGACCAAAGGCATATGGCCCATAGTATAATTTAGCATGTAAAACCCCATCCTTGCAGCAGCCAGAGCGCTGAGACAGGCAGGGTCCTTAAGCGAGTAGACATGTTAAAAACACTGTCAACCTAACAAACAGATAGTGTTACCCATTTTGGAAACGAAGTTTAATACTGGAAATAATTAAGGTTTTTCACATTCTAATTTTTTAAAAAATACGACTTTAGTTCACTTACAGTTTAATATACAATTATGGTTTCATAACATATTTCATTACTTTATTTTACTTATTTATTGCTGACTTGGTGTCGTTTAAACTATTATTAAAGCCACTTTTTTTTTATCGTTAAAAGAATTTTGCAGATTTTTTTTCCTAAAGTACACATCTGCAGTTCTGCTTCATGGTCAATGATTGGATGTTTTTAACCGTCATGGTCATGAGGTGCTACCCTCAAATCACAGACGTGTGGTGTGGACAGAGCAACCTTATTCTCATTGGCGTAGTCAAATGAACGACGCTTCTACACAAGACACATTCAGCCAATAACCAAGAATCAGAACTGCAGGTATTCATGGAAGACTGTTGGAAAATAGTCTGCATTTTATATTTTAAATATTAAACGATCTCCAAATCTAAATACTTCCTTTACCTGCATTTTATTTAGCACACAAGAGATACAACAAACTTGTTGTTTCTATTCCATAGACAACACAACTGAGTGAGTAAGTCCATATCACACTCAACAAAGACACTGAAACAAGTTGGGGCAAAATTATTTCCACAAAAAATCAGTGGCTCTAAAATTTATCAAAAACATGCCTTCGAAAATGCATTTAAAATAATACTGTACGCCCGTTTCAATAAATGAAGTGGTATCGGTTCTGCCGTAAATGCATTCACAATAAAACGTAGTGAGGAGAATGTAATATTTCATCGATTTAAATTGTAGACATTATGACTGAAACACTTATAATTTAAGCGATACTGTTACATTTATTTGGTCAGGAGTTGGCAGACGTGTTTCATAAAACTTTAGTATGCTCTGTTTCATATAGGTTTTAATAAATTTGACAACAACTTATGGGCAGTAATTTTCAGTATTTTGTGATTTTTTGCTCAATGCAAGATATTTTTAGCTCAAAAATGAACCTGAGATGTTCATTTTAACATTTGTACTGCAAATTTTGTCTTGTGTGGTGACACAAATAACAAAATATTACAAATATTTGCCCACAAGTTGCTGTCAAATTTATTCAAACGTATATGAAATGGAATATAGAAACAGTTGTGATTTGCTACAAACATGTTATTTACCAACTTGTGAGTGCAAAACTTTTCTTACGATAGAATGAGAATAGCGAATTGTATACGCTTAAGAAAGAAGGAGTTGAATGGATTGAATTCTTGCAGACGTATTGAACATTTAAGTGTCATTCGTTTCTTCCAGAATGAAATCAGTTTGCACGTAGGAGCCAACTGCTACTTCTGACCCAGTTATGTATTTCTTGACAAAAGACAAGCTTTAAAAATAATTTCTTGTACTGAAAGGCTTCGTACTACAAATCCAAATAATCTAGGTCAAAAAACAACTTGAGCTAACGACCGAAGATTCAATGAAACGGTGGCTGCTGTAGCATAAAATAAAATAATTAGATTTGGACGTTAACTTAAAAAAAAATAATAAAACACTCGAGGACGTCAATTAGGGGAAAAACAAATCCTGAAGAAAAATGTTCACCAGATATTTTTCTTTCCAGAGTAAAAACCTCAAACTTAGTAAACGTGAGTGGTAAGATTTTGTACAAACTGAATATTTTCTGTCGCCTATGTACTGCTGCAATTTACTATGCACTGCGCCTTTTTATTTTTGATGTGCTGACGTTATCCTTGATTACATTTTATGTTGTAAAGAGCATACATGCTGTATGAATGATATTATATTAAATTATACCTTAAATGTTACTATTTTAAAACTTTTCCGATGTATAGGTAACTCACTCCTGAAATTTATAAAATTGCAGTTATTTTCATAAACTTCTAAAAATGCTTAAACGTTTCCGCAAATGATTTTAAAGTTTCCATGATGGAAATAAATTTAAACACAAATAAAATATAAATAAAATAATTAATATTGTGCTGCGTGGAGGACACTTCGTCGTACTATTCTTATCGAAAAATTATGGTAACCTGCGGTAAAGAACGTTTCTAACCGATTTTTTAAGACGGCATTGAATTCAGCCTTGCAGTACTGGTAACTAAGGATAGTGATATATAGAGGCAAGATTATTTCGCATATTGAATCTAGGTCGTGATGAATGCCAATATTGTATACTTCACTACTCTTTCTGTGGTTTGTACACAGTAAAAAAATATTTCTACTTTTACAAAAAGGTTTTTTGGAAACCAGTTTCCAAAAAAAGGTTTTTTGTAACATTACGAAAACATTTTGGAAAATTTACAAATATCTTGTAAATTTACAAATTTCTTTGTATATTTACAAACATTTCTGTAAATATACAAACAAATTTTGTATATTTACAGCTAATATCTGGTTCATTTTACAATAATTGCTTGTAGTGTTACGATTTTTTTTTTGGAAACTAGTTTCCAAAAATTTTTTTTTCTGTGAAAGTACGAAATGTTTTGTAGAATGTGGAAGGTCTCCTAGGTTTATTTTATTTCAATTCGACAAATCTGTTCATTAGCATTATTTTACTAGTTCCCAAAGTTGTTTAAGACATTTGTAACCATTTTAAAATGTTTCTGACATCTTACTTTTATTATCTGACTGATAATGTTCTGATGTTACGTTTACTGTGTAAGAGACGGGAAAAATTCGCGGGTTCGCCGACATGTAGGCTAACCTGCAAGAATATGTGTGAAATCGTGCAGACAACAGCTGTTCATGAGCTACTCGTTGACAGAGTCAAATAGGTCTGTGTATAGTTACAGTTTTATTATTGGTTCAGCTACTTCCAGGAAGTGTCGAGTAAGTCAACGGCCAGTTGTAATAGTGATACAGACCTATAGTTGCTGGAATTATACCTTGCGCCTAAAAGAAAACGAAAATGTTTCAGGTCTCTGGTGATTAGACGACACTGATAAATAAGGAAACAAGTCGTTGTGGTAACACGTGTTACGGTTACAAGCCAACAGATATTTGACTTTGGCCAGTGTGTGTAGAGGTCTGAGAAGTCTACACAGTAAAAAAATGTGCACAATTGCAAGGAAAATCTTGTAAACTAATATTAGAACGGAATAAGTCAGGTAATGAAAGTAAGATGTCAGAAACCTTTTAAAGTGGTTACAAATATCGTAAACTCTTTTGCGAACTAGTAAAATAAACGCTAATGAGCAAATTTTTCGACTTGAAACAAAATAAACCCAGGAGACATGACAAATTTTACAAAACATTTCGTAATTTCACAAAAAAAATTTTTGTAACACTACAAAAAAAGTGTTGTAAACTTAACCAGATATTAGCTGTAAATATACAAAATTTGTTTGTATATTTACAGAAATGTTTGTAAATATACAACGAAATTTGTAAAATTTTTGTAAAGTTTACAAAAAATACTTTGTAGTGTTACCAAAAACTTTATTGGAAACTGGTTTCCAAAAAAAACCTTTTTGTAATAGTCACTTTTTTTACTGTGTACGCTGTTGCCAAGATTAATACGCGAAATATTCTTCCCTCTAGTGATACATCACTGGAAGTTTTGAGTGTTCGGTAAGTCTCAATGTACTGTATTTATTTCTGAAGCTTGTATTTTCGTTACTGGTGAGTTGCTATTTGACTGGGCCAATACCAGCTCTGGTGCGCTGCTACCGATCGTCTGTGATTGGTCTGTAAACAGCTAGTACATAACCGTCGTCTAATCATGCAAGACAAAGGACGCTACATCGATTTGAAAAATGCGCTGGCAGAAAATATTATCGTAATTTTCCTCCATCTCTACTGATATTTTTGTAACGACTCATCATTATAGGCGGTTCGAGATAAAGTTAGCACTCAGAAAAGTCATGCTAAATGTCTGTTTCCAGCCAATTCGTATCTTTCCGCACGTAACGTCTAACGACGGGAAATGTCTAACCTGTCTGGACACGTCCCTTGATGTTTACGCATGTAAGATAAATTGTGCAGTCTGTAGGAACCTATATAGTTTGCTTTAAAAAAGTTGTATTATTCATATAAAACACAAATGTCAAATTTAGTTGATTTCATTTCAGTATTGTTGCATTTAAAAAGAAAAATACACTGAAATATAATCGGCAATTCGCTGCAAACCATACGAGTAAGGTAACTACTGTTACTGTTAATCGGCAATTCGCTGCCAACCATACAACGAGTAAGATAACTATTGTTAATGTTAAATTATATGCAGTAACGGCTAGTGATTTTTTTTTCAGAGGTTAAATCTTTAGTGCTCACACTATCTCGAACCGTATAGTTAACTTATCGCATATGCTAACGAAGTATACAGTCATTAGGGGGAACTTTGTACCATTTTAGGGTAACATTGTACCAGGCGTTTTATTTTATATAATCTTTGTGGCCTTCAACCACTATGCAAACTTCAAGATTACCAATTTAATTCATCTAGAATACAACCGTATTCTTAAAATCTTATACTTCGTTTGAAATTGAAGTAGGCAGGTTGTACAATGTTACCCTGACCGGTACAAAATTACCCGAAATGACTGTATCACTTGTACGTCACTGAATGAAAGTACATACTTGGTAATCAACCATAATCGATTGTTATCGTAGTTAGTTTCTACTCTTCGACCGGGATACCGCGATACAAGGTCTTCTCTGTCACGCCCCTAAGTAAGGTTAATTCTACTGTAGGTTGGACATAACATAGATTTTCTTGTTATGAGAAAGTTTAAAACATGTTCAAATTCTGCCGAAAGGTGTGTTACTATCGCTAACAGGGTGATTTTAACCTTGCGGTAAATGGAAGTATCACATATATTTGTTCGTAAACTATAGTTCTTATATTATTTTACGTTACATGCTTACTGATCACAAATTATAAGATTAAGGCCCGGTTTCCCCAGCCTCCGTTAAGAACTTAATATTTGTTAAAGAGGATTAACAGAAGAATTTACTCATTAAATATTCTGGTGATCCTCATAAATAAATCTTAAATGCTTGACAGAGGTTGGTGAAACCGGGCCTTAATCTTTATTTTCGAGCCAATATGTACACATGTAAGATGTATTTGGCAGTGGAAATTTAAATGTATGCGTTTGGTTTCAATTCCATAAACAATAACGAAGACTCATCGGTAGGAGGGTCGCCAGAAGATGATAATTATTTTTTGGTAAGAAGAGGAATATGGACTCGTAAGTGCTGGGTGTGTTTAGTAACTTAATATGTTGTTTACATACAGTTATATTTTGTATAAAACAGTGTATTTTAACAGGTTTTGATTTTGTGGTCAAGGCAGTTAATGGTGAGCAATGGAAAAAATAAAGTATTATAACTTGTTTTACTGCGTTCGAATAATCTTTTTATATGTTCTTAATAGTACGAAGATATTAGAAAAAATCATATGTTACATTAATAATAGTATAGGGCCTAAGTGTTGTTACATTTGACACTGAAACCTGTAAAATATTACAGTTTGAATACCGGGTGCAAAACAACGTCTAGGAATTTTCTATATAACTTAACACGTACTTAGGTAGCATGTAAACAATACTCTAGCTCTTAAACACTTTGGAAGAATTTTTAATTTACAGGCGGAAACTAAAATGTCAGTAATTTTCGATATATCACCGACACCAGTGCTCCTAGCGGTGAAAAATGTCGCTGTGCCAAATTTTTAGCATAGATTTTTTGACGTGCAATAGAATAAACCTTGCCCTAGGTCATGGTCGTAGAAGAACAGGTCTCGACACTCGCCTGGATATTTGACCCCCTTGTTGTTTGGCTGTAGTTCGCCAAGTTACCGAGAATATTGTGTTTTATTGGCGCTGATGTTATGGTGGTCGTACTAAACTCCGCCCACTTCCTTTCCGCTAAGATAAACATTTTACCAAAACTTATTTTTTAATAAATTTATTAAATACTTTCTTCTCTCACAAATTTAAGAAAAGGCCCCAGCAATCTTTATTTACTTTATAAATTTAACAATGGAAAAAAGTGGACGGAGTTTGAGTCCGACCGCCCGGAAAACAGCGCCAGAAAGTACGACAATCTCGGTAACTTGACGAACTACAGCCAAACAACAAGGGGGTCAAGCAAAATACATTGTTAGATAGGCGAGTGTCCAGACCTGTTCTTCTACGACCGTGCCCTAGGTAGGATATATTACAGTATGTTATTACTTGTTGATAAGTTCATCGAATGTCTTATGGACGAGTTTGGAAATGGACAGTTTCCACTGCTCACAGCGCTGGTGTCAGTAAAGAGATTATTTCATGCTGGTTCATTATGATTAGAACTTCGGGTGCAGTAACCAAACATTGCCGACGGACGAAATTGTCTCCATCATCTTCAACATAAAGTTGATTCCTTCAGGGACGTAGCCAGGAGGGGTGGGGAAGGATGTCAGTATATATAATCCATCACCCCCTCCCCCCGCCGCCCATGCAACCATGCAATTCTGAGTAAACCGTCATACTTTCCACTACAGTAGGCCGTACTGCAATAATGCCAAACAAACAAAATCAATGGTTATTCTGTGTTCGTGTGTGTGCTAGAGATATGTATATAGAATGTCCATAAACAAATGCATAACAAACACACAGCGCAAATCCTGGGCCAAATCAGGGAAATGTATGATGTCAGTCAGATGACTTGAACACTCAGTCGTCAATAAAATCTGAACTACTCGTCAAATTTCGATGAGATTTTTTTTTGCCAAGTAGATATTTTATCACCGGACGTTTACTTGTTTACTATGCGGCAGTATGCTTTAATATCGAGTAAAAAATTATAAAAAGTGTTTTTTTTAATAGGGCTTTGAACAACAATATCTATAAAATTAAAAAAAACTGTAATTTTACAATTATTAATATGATAATATGTATGCCTATATAATAACAGAATTTCATAAATAATCGCGTTTTTATTTGCAAATAATTTTACTATTCGAAAATCTCTGCGCGAGAGGTTTACGGATGTTAAACATCGTACCTTTCCATACTCGGGCGCGGTCTACCACAATTTTCATCAAAATTTTTATATTTTTTATTAGTACCAGATATTTTTTTCTTATTTTAGACACAAAATACGACTAAATTTGGCTCTTATGAAATTTTTTTATCACTCATAGTTTTCGCGTAGTGGCTTATTAAAGTCATATTTAGCATGTTTCCGTTTTAACGACAACACGAAAACTAATTAATATATCAAACTGAAAAAAATCACAGTGGATAAAGACATTGCAGGCTACAAAGTCATGCTCATAAAAATAAAGAATTAAAATTATTTGTATTTTAAAAAATTCCGAAACTGAAAATAACAATTTTAAAATTTCAATACTTTTTTTTTAATACAAATGATTTTTATTTTTTATTTCTAAGAGCATGACATTGTAGCCTGTAATGTCTTCGTCCACTGTAATTTTTTTGAGTTTGGTATATCAGTTGGTTTTAGTGTAGTCGTTAAAATGGAAACATGCAAAATATGACTTTAATAAGCAATTGCGCGAAAACTATGAGTATAAAAAAATTTCATAAGAGCCAAATTTAGTCACATTTTGTGTCTAAAATAAGAAAAAAATATATGGTACAAATCAAATATAAAAAAATGGTGATGAAAATTGCGGTAGACCGCGCCCTTAAGTCCGGATTACAGCTCAACTAGCAGCCGAAATTATTCCTTGTCAAACCAATTAAATCTGAGCGTCCTAACATGTAACAGAATTAAGCTTACCCTAGACCACGGCCGTAGAAGAACAGGTCTGGACACTCGCCTAGAAACTTGACCCCCTTGTTGTTTGTCTGCAGTTCACCGAGTTACCGAGAATATTGTGCGTCTTTGGCGCTGCAATCAGGGCAGTCGGACTCAAACTCCACCCACTTCCCTCCCACTTTTTTATAGTGTTTACATTATAAAGATAAACAATTTATCAAAACGTATTTTTTTTTTTTTAATTTATGAAATACTTCCTTTGCTCACAATCCTAAAGCATGGCTCCAGCAATCTTTATAATGTAAACACTAGGAAAAAGTGGGTGGAGTTTGAACCTGATAGCCCAAAGTAAAATACACTGGCAGATAGGAGAGTGTCCAAACCTTTTCTTCTACGGCCGTACCCTAGGCTATAGAAGGTGGCATAACCTATAGACATGCATAGGAGATACGTGAAGTCGCCTTTTTGGACGTCACAATATGGCAGCCTATTGTTCGTTAACCTATCACAATGTGACGAGTTCGTTACCAATACAGCCACTGATTATTGGTGGAAAGAATTATTTACCAACTTGTTCCAATGCCTTACATGCACTTCTGAAGTTTTCCTTCATTGTTATTGGCAGCGAATCTTTGTAGACAGATGTTTCTCATTGTACTGTTCCAATCAGAATAATAATGTTACTGTGATGCCACAAGTCTGTTATTTGCAGTAAAACGTTAACCCCTTCAGCCATTCAGCATCTACTTCTTTTACAAAGTTTATGAAAAATATTCAAGGTTTATAAATACATGAAACAATAAATTCATGTTTAAGGCTATAAAAAAGTCATCTCAAAAATAATAATAAAGATGCAATTTTTATTTATTTTTTCAACTGATCCCGAGCTCGGTCAAATGTCTGAAGATGTTCAGGCACGTGACAGTTAAAAACAGTCACTCACCATGGAACATAGCTGCAGATTTGAACATGAGAAGGTGAAACAAACATTTGCAGAATTCTTTCGCCAAAGATAAGAGTCGCTGATCATAGTCGATCATCTTAGTAGAGGTGTGAAGAGTTACCGGAAGTGTCCGTAGTGGTAAATGTGGTAGAGTTGGCAACCCTGTGTGTATGTTGGCAGGTGTACATGGTTGTGAAGGGGCAGGGCAAGCAGGAGGAGAGGAACACGACGCCACCCAAGCCTCAAGCAGCCAAGTTTCTCGCCAGACAGCGTTGCAACAATTCACAGCTTGTTTCCTCCATTGACTCCTCCGTGGAGTGCCTGCAAGCCAGCTCCAGCATCTACGAGGACAACTTGCAGGTACAGCGTCTGCTCTCTCCAACATATTATGTACTACTTTGACGGCTGATCAAATTCCTTTCACAAATTAAAGATACCCTCTAAAAATGTTTCGAACTTTTGCAAGGAAAATCCTTGGAAACTTAGCTGACAAAGAAATGCCTTGTAACAACTACAAAGGTTGCTTTTGTAAATAATAAAATGTATATGTTTGTAAAATTACAATGTATAGTCTTGTACAGTATTGTATAGGTGGTTCGGGGTAAAGTGAACACTCAAGGAAGCCCTGCTAAAGTTCTACTTTCAGGCAATTCGTATCTCTCCGCGTGTAACGGCTAACGAAGGTAAATATCTAACCTCTCTGGACACGTCACTTGATGTTTGCGCGGGTAAGATAAATTGTGTAGTCTGTAGAAATCCGTACAGTTTTATTTTAAAAAGTTTATTACTTATTTAAAATACAATTGTGTCGATTTCGGTTGCTTTTGAATCAGTATGGTTGTATTTAAATAGGGAAATACATGGAACTATATTGCGTTGTAATTTTGCTGCCAATCATACAAACAGCAAGGCAACTATAGTTAATGTAGATTACATGCAGTAAGGACTAGTGATATTTTTCAAAGGCTAAATTTTTAGTGCTCACTTTATTCCGAACGACCTATAACTATCTGCAGTTTAACAATTTGTCTGTTTTTTCATGCACCAATGCCTTAAGGTCACAGGTCACCTATTTATGCTGTTTTAGTAACTTTTATTTTTAAATCCTGAAAGGGAGCAGATGCCGAAAAACCGGTACATGGAAATTTTGCAAATAGTTTGTACTATATACGCAATTTTTTCTTCAAAACATACGTTTTCGTAGTTTTGGCTAATTTTCTACTTTAAGAAAACTCAGTTAAGTTCACAATTAATCAAAATTGTACAAACGTTTGATTTGCAAAAATTAGGCTGCATAGTACAAACAACTTCCAACATTTACATGTACCGGTTTTGCGATATCTTCTCCCTTTTGGGATTTAAAAATAATAAATTTAAAATAAAGAAATGGACTTTTTTTATGTTTAAAAATACAAAAATTTAAGAAATGTAGTTTTTATACATATCACGTCATAGTCCATGGCAGTTTGTTCATCAATGTGAAATTGTTTCATTTCGGTAAGTATCTTGACTTTCCTTTACTGCATAAAACCGTTTCATGCAAATTTTGACTTTAAAATGCTATAATACAAAGAAAATTAAACCCGAAAATTTTTCGTTACAGTTCAAAAAGTCACTGTATATTGATACAAAACAAACCATATCTCATACAAAAAAAATTAAACTAATAAAAATTTTAGTGAACCGCCCCTTTAAGTGGCCCGCCTATCCTGACTACCTAGCGGTGTGCATATATTCGGCCGTTACAAGATAGTTAGAGACTTGAAAATGTCGCGGGTTCATTAACCCATAGGTTGGCCTCCAAGACTTTCTGTGTATTCAAGTAGGCAGGAGTTGTTCATTGGCTGTATTTAGTTGCTTCGTTACTATTGGCTCAGCGCTCTACAGCAACTGTCAAATATGACAAGTACCAATTGATGACACAAGTAAATTAAAGTGTTATGTTGCGAAATCAAAGTTGTGAGTAAAGTGGCATTAAAGTTTGTTCCAGCTATGCCGAACAATGTAGCATTACCCCTTCATCTACTGCTTTATCTAGAGACATACTGCTTTTCTGTTAGTTCTGAGTGTTAAGTGAAAAGTAGGTACATAACATCTTTATTCATGTAACGAACTGAATTTTTTTAAAATTGTAACATAACACCTTCTTCCACTTACGTCTCCAATTGTGAAAGTGACACGAACTTACAGAAGTTCAAATTCCAGCTTATGCTCAAACGAAAACGCGAATTTTTCTGGTCTCTAAAGATAGTACAAGAACTGTTCAGCTTGCGTCAGTTGCGTCTGCTTAGGAATAACATTCAGATAACGCTGCACACGTGCGTACACATCAGCTTCTCAACGTACCACTACAGTTTATATTTACGCCGCCGAAAATGGCGTAAGCGAATGTTCATGTGGTCCTTTCTAGACATGATAGTTTACGAGCAGAATCTTCTCAGAGGCACAGGCGTGATCAAAACACTTCTATCTCTCAGTGTTACGTCATAAAATGGTAAGGCAGATGCTACTGGTCTGCTAGAACATAGCGCGGCAGTTCAGTGACTTGCGCCTAGAGGCGAGTGTGAGGTTCGATGCTCGTGCTAGGTCGTCCTTATATCTTCCGCACTTGTACGCTGGTCATCGGCCATACACAACAATACAAAATTAACACAAGAAATATGTTTTTTTTTTTTTTTTTTAGTTCTATTAGGGGCTGTCCCCACATTAATATTAAAGACTGTTAATTTAATTATTATAAAATTTGAATCGTTGTAAGTTTTTTTTTTTTTTAAATTACGAAACTGAATTTTCTGATAAGTAGTTTTATAACTAAGCGTTGTACGGTTTGTACGCAGATGGTAAAAATATATTTACGGAAAAACTTAGTGCATGTTATTTATCTTTGATTTAATGAACTAACATAAAAAAATTCCTGACATTTTTACTTTAATTATGGTTTAGGGCATCATAATTACAATAACCAAAATAAGACGAGGAAAATAAGCGGGGAAGAAAGTACTATTCTCAGTATATTTCTCAGCAAAAACATAAGACTTCATACTTCTTTCCTCCTGGTAGTTTAGCTACTACTGACATCTGTGATAAGCATGTTTTCTGTTGTATTAAGGCTGCCTAGAAGTGCGGAAGCAATAAGGGCGAACTATATTGTGCGTCACGCCTTACCTTAGCCTCTACATGCAAGTCATTGAACTGATCTGCTGTCCTCTCAACGATATCTCGCCTTTATGAGGCATTCGGTGGCTGTACAAAGAATCCACATGAGGCGCCTGATGTATGTAACCTGCGTGACAGGTTCTTACAGCGGGTTGTCTAAACTGCAGGAGCGCGTGATTTTTTTCCCCCTGGTACAATAACCGTGACAGTATGGGTGGCATAGGCAGATACGCCACCAGGCAGCATTTACTACAAGACTATTTCGACGGGAATTATAAAACAGTCAAACATGAGGCTCTCTTATGTTTTGTCTCCGGCCAACAAATGGTTTGATTTTGTTTTATGGGAAAACATGAATACGTTACAGTAACTGCAGAGTCAAGTGAAGAAAATCTTGAGGTAAAGGTGAACATGAGGAGAACTTGAGTAAAATCTGAGACGTTTTCGTTTACATTGTACAGTCAGGAAATTGAGGTATCTCACTGAGGTGAAGTGTTACGACAATATTCGATAGAAAAATAATTTCTCTTCATCCATCAACTTGCAAATTTAGCTAGAAATATATATTATTTTTTATTTATAACTAACAAAACTTACATAATGGCGATTAGATAATATTTATTTTGTGTGTCGCATACTGTAAAGTCGAAAATATGCAAAATAAAAGTGATAACAATTCGTCGTCATTATGTTTATAAAAAAAAAGTAACTATTTAGTTTCAAAACAAAAGTGCATATGAGTGCGGTCTTTCCTTTACACCGTGGTTATGTTCCTCCTCTAAAATAATACCAATAAATTCAAAATAAGAATATTATTATCCCCCATGTGGCATTCTAACCTCTATTTACGGCCGCCATGATTCATTTGCAGCTTGAAAAAATCTTAAGGAAGGTCTGACGACACCCAGTTTTACCTTATATTTCACTCACTTCTCGGCTCTGCAATGAACATTTCTCGCAATGCACACAGAGAGGCCTCAGATTTTACTTACTATGACTGTAGAATAGGCCCTAAATCAGGTTTATACTCCGAGAAAATTACAAGTTGAAAGTTTGCAAGAATGCACATAGGACTTAGAATAATTTACTAAAATTAGCCTACACCGGATGCAGTTTCTCATTTGTCTCGATAGCTTTGTTGTCGGCGGAATTTATAAATTAACCAAATAAAAGGGGTGAACAGAGTACAATTTTTTCTCCTCTCAATTTCCCCTTTACAATTGAAATATTCATACTTTAGGCTTCGGAACGACAGTGTCATTGTTGTGAGATTCCTTTATCCTCTTTGGCCCTTTGTGCGCTAATTTGATTTTCCAATCAGAATTAGTTATTTTTAATTAATTTTAATTGCCTTTTCAGATAATTGCTCTTAAAATAGGAACAAAGAACAAAAATTTTGGGGCACAGTACTCTATAATATACATGCAGATAAGTCAATGAAAATTTAATCTCCTTTCATATAAAATAAAACGTAAAATTGTCACAACTGCAGAGTGACTAAAATATTTTTGCGGAATATTAGTAATTAACTGTGTGTTATTTTCTAGGGCATTGATAACCTTAATTAATGATGTGCGTATGAGATTTAAGTTATATTCAGTTATATTTTATTTAGTATATTCTGTAAAACGTCATAATATTATACATATTTTTATGTTTTATGCATATGTACTACTGAATTTAATACCACCCGTAACATTTTAGTAAATGTATTGATTTACTATAATAATTACACACTACGTAATTAATACATTTCAACTAGAAATTTACTTGCGTTAAAAATGTTAGTATGGTCCATCAGATATTGAAACTACAAAAAACGTTTGCTCTTATAAAATATTTTATTCTCAGCACTGCTGAGCTCACTGTGGCCGGCCAAATATGTCATAGGGCTGCCCGTGAATCAGCTACGTGACACGGCGTTTGTCATGTTGGCGATAGCATATTTTAAACACATGTTGGAGAGGAAATTCTACACTAAAACCCAAAACGTACTGACTTTTTCGTTTACAATCATCGTATCTATCCCTTTGTATTTCTAATGTAACTGTATCACAGACAGCTTTGCAAACGGAACATAATATTTATTGATGTTTTCCCATCCGAATGGTTCTTAATATCCCCTCGTTAGAAAGTAACTCCTTAATCGGGGAAGACTCTCAAACAAGCACCCACGTCTGTCCTCTATAAAACTAGTCAGTGTAGCTGGGCGTAATTCTACAAACACTGTAAAAAATGTATATAGTATTGTTTGTTTGACATTTTTAAAATTTTTGTCATTGAATAATACCTAAATGAAAGTTGACGAATCAATATTAATTTTCATTTATCTTTAATATTACGTCATTAAATGATGGGTCACCACTGACTGTCTCGTAAAGGGATATTGTTGGTGAGAACAATGCACGCCAGTTGAGAATTGCATATAGAAGCTAGGGCACTTGCTTCCTTAAGGCGGTCGCCTACCCCACGCTTCAAATGCCTTGCAATATCTTCGTAAACAGGTTTTCTCTACTAAAATATTCTACATGTGCCAATTGTGCCAACGTAGGAAAACAAAATAAACTTCAGACAAGGTCGGAACTTGATTGTTAAGACGCCACGCACATAAAAAAATTCTTTCTAAGCCCTCCAACATGGCAAAAAACGGCATTTTCAGGCTGTCGTACTTCAAAATGTAGGTAACCGGATGTATGTAAAACTCAGATTGCGACCTGCTTTAAATTAGTTGCAGACTTCCCACCAATAAAAGTATATGGTCACTGCTTAATGTCTCATTGTAAAAACCGTTCGGCAGAAACGTTGCACGCTAGTTCAGCGCTTCGCTCGTTGAGGCGACGCGGCATTTGATGCGCGTTTCAAGGTCGAACTTACAGCTCCGTCGCTTTTGAGCTTCAAACGCGCGGGTAGGCGGCGCCCTTAAGAGTGCATGGTATATAATTCAGCGCCAAAAGCATAAATTTAGAATTGTAGGTTTCTCGAAGCCGATCTGCAAAAAAAAAAAAAAAAAAAACAGCAATCCTAGATAATAGTTGTTGCTAACTTTCTGAGCAAAAATTTTTCTCAGCGTACATCTGAAGAACAATTTCTGACGTCGAAATCTCGTACATTTAATTGCGGTGCAAGAGATCACGCTTAACAAATGCATCATTCTGTGTAAATGTTTGCTAATAAAGTTGGCAAATATGATTATCAAGGATTGTTGTTTTGTGACTTTCAAAAAGCGTAGATCTCAATTGAAGAATTCAGCACTTATTTATCTACCATGCCTTCTAGGCCTCAAACGCGCAAAATATGTTGGCCTGCCTGCTAGTGTCCAGTGATGGACGTGTGTGTGTGTTCGTAGGAGGAGTTCCGGCTGCTGTGCTCGCAGCTAGAGGCGCTGAGAGATAGGAACGTCAAGGAAGACAACAACGCACTAGTCGACAAGATGTCCGCCATGCTGCATGCGGCCAGCCTGTCCACGCCCCAAGTCACAGTCAACAACAGCCCTTCGCCGCCCAAGGACGTCTGTGGTAACGGACACAGCCTGAACGCCGCGGCGGTTGGCACGCCTGCGTGCCGTGACACGAACACGCCCGACCGCCGCGCGAGTGACGCGAACGCGTGCAGGACCGGCCCGTGTGGCCCCGAGCGTGGAGCAGGTGCCCGTGAGTGCAGCGCCAAGAACACGAGAGTGGTGTCGAAACACTCCCCGCGACGGACACGAGGGAAGAACATCGCGTTTCTCATAAACCTCGATGATAAGAAACGATTCACGAAGGAAGTAACTGTCTGAACGAAAAACAAACAATTTTGCTGTCTTTTGTACGCAATGTAAACAGCTTTCAGAATTTTCGTTTATACTACTAATAATGAACATTTGAAAACATAGTACAGTAATAAAAACATACAACACTGTTCGAATTACACATCTAACTCACATTAAGCGCAATTAAGGTGGACAAGCAGGTGCACAACTCAAATTTCCAAGGGGTGGGGCAAACGTTGTAACTGGTGTTATAATTTGCATTGTTAAGGAGATACAATCAGACGCATAGCCAGGATTTGTGAAAGGGGGTGGTTTTGGCCAGGGAATATTGTGAAGAAACACCAACCACCTCTTTAAAGCAGGGGGTCCGGGGGCCCTCCCCAGGAAATTTGGGATTTTAAGGTGCAAAATTGTGCTATTTTAACAGTTTTGGTAACTAAAAATAGTGTATATGCTGCTGATGAAAATATTAAAATTTTAAAATATAAAACATAATTAATTTTTCACCCTATTGAAATGGTGATTCGGGGGTACTCCCACAAGAAAATTTTGGAATTTATGGTGCAAAATAATGCTTATTTTAACGGTTTTTTCCCGTAAAATTGACTATGCTAACGGTAAATATATTATTAATTTTTAAATATAAAATGTTTCTAGTTTTCCGCCCCTTTAAAGAAGGCACCTGTCCCGAGAAAACATGGATTTTGAGGTGCAAAATAGTGTTATCTTAGAAGTTTTCATAAGTACATAAAGAGTAAACACTACTGGTAAAATATTATAAATTTTTAGTATGAAATGTTTTCAAATTTTCACCGCTTTGAAATGGAGGTTCAGAGGTTCTCCACCGAGAAAATTTTTGATTTGACACCCTCATGTAGGACTTTTTAAAACTGTTTTCGTAACTAAATTAAGAA
This sequence comes from Medauroidea extradentata, assembly GCA_003012365.1. NCBI lineage: Eukaryota > Metazoa > Arthropoda > Insecta > Phasmatodea > Phasmatidae > Medauroidea > Medauroidea extradentata. The sequence goes on along the minus strand of PNEQ01069348.1, from coordinate 30,350 downwards.
ATTTCTATAAGTGAAAACATTACACATATTTATATGAATGTTTTCAATTTTTTTGGTGGCTAAGGTGGGGGTTCTGACCCCCACTAACCCCCCTTGGCTACGCCACTGGATACAATGGTAACCATGCTGGAGTTTTGCTTACATAATATGGCTATTACAAAATAAAGAACACGTAAAATTGTTGTATGTAGACAGGTAGATAGTTTTTACTCCTCCTGTTTCAGGGACTTGAAGGGGAGAGGGTAATTTACCCAAGTTGTTTTGCGCCCCTGTCGACAGGCATCGATGTATGTTTTAATTATTTCTCCCCACAATTATTTTGTGGAGGCTGCAACAAGATTACATTCCATTCAGCTTGTGCATAAATATTATGTTTATGAAACTGAAATTTATCTGTATGTTTTTACTTTACTTAATTAATTACTCTGCAGAATTTCTATTAGTGGCATATGCTGATAGCCCGTCGAGAGGAAATGAACAAATTATGAAATTTTTTGAATAGATCGGAAGTAACCAAATTGCTGATTTGAGATTATTCACGGCGGACGGTGCCATCGTAAAGCTACAATAACTTAGTTATTTTTTACACCATAGTATAGAAAAGTGATAAGCGATTGAGAAAATTTGTGATGAGGTCTACGATCGAGGATTGGTAGTGATTTTCGTGCCTCAAGATAATAACATAGCTAGCTGCATCATGAAGATCTCATCTCAACTAAGTAAAACTTTTCTTTGTGATTTCAACACCATTTTCATGTCTGCTGGGTTATTTAATTTTTGTGTTCTAAGCAAGTGTTAGAAAATATAATGGGTATTCCAAGAAATTTTTTTCCGAGACTGGAGTGAAAGTTAGCTCTATCTTCAGCTATATCCTGTCCCGAGACATTGACATGTACAGTGAAAAAACTGACTAAGGGCAGATATTACAAACCTCTTTCGAATGACAACCAACTGCTATCCCCATAGAGAAAGCATTGGTGAGCAGTTGGTCGTCATTCGAAAGAGGTCTATAGATACGGCACTAATTCTCGCAGCAAATACTACAACATACGGATTTATCCGATGAAAGAAAAATGACAAATTGGTCATTTTGTAATATTCTGATGCGAATTAAGGAAAATGAAATGTATATAATAAATAAATATTAAACACTTTAAAATAAATCAACATAAATACACTCAATAAAACATGCTGGAAGAAATGGTTTAGTTTTAGTCTCTTAATCACTCCCGATTTTCTCGTCTTTACACGAATCTTTGTACCGTACATCTCACTATATTCATATTATTAACTTACTCATCATTATCACTGAACACTTTAATTCAGTTTTTGGGTAAAAGTCCTTAGCAAAGTTTAATGAACGTTTGTGAGTTTCTCATACATCCGGTTGAAATATTTTGAAGTATGAAAATCTGAGAAGGTAGTTTTTAGTTACGTTGAAGGGCTAAGAAACAGTGATTTTAATGAGCATGGTGTCCATAACAATGACATTCTGACCTTAAAAACAATTTTTTTTCTTACATTGGCACAATTGTGCATGTAGAATAGTTTAGCAAAACAGTATTTACGAACACACAGCAACACATTCAAGATGCGTGGTAAGGAACGCCCTTACAGAATCCAATTAATATTATATTTTGACTGTCAGCCAATTTATAAGCTTTACTTTAACCAAACGTTTAAAACATTGGAAAACAGTTCAAATGGAAAATAATTTTCCAAGTGGCAATGAATGATCCATCTTAAAATGTAAAATTTTTATCACTTCATGCATAGTGCTTAGCAGGTATTTATTTTCTACTAACAAATAGCGTTTTGTTACTAGTATTTAACACAATTTTTGTTGGCCGGCATGTTATCAATGTGTTAATCAAAGTGATAAGAACTGAATTTAAAAAAAAAATGCACAAAACGTTTTTAAAAGCACGTTTCCTCAGGAACTAAATATGTATTTCAAAACTGGCCTCTACAAAACAACATGCTGTAAAAGCTTACCAACTTTTAAAATTGTTCATATTTATTCTTCCTATAACTCAAACTATACTGTAGGACTTCTGTACACGAAATACAGTACTTTGGAGTGCACACGACATCAAATATTCTAACTTCGTAGAAACTTTTTTTTTTACTAGCGTAGAGCTGATATAAATGTTTCTGATCTTCACCAGTTAAAACTACATTTATTTTAGCCTAACCTTATACATTCAACTTCAGCAATAAATGTAATAAGATAATTTTCTACATACTATCTATACAAATGTGTGGTGCAGTATCTTAAAATATTTACATCAAAATAGGCTCATCTGTTAGCATCCTCTCACGATTAATGTATTTTGTAGACAGTAACCAGACAGCGTAAATGGTATGTAATGGAATGGCTGTGACTGCAAAGTCAATCTTCGTCATCACCAAGATATATAAAATTACACACACAAGAGGATTCAAATGATTTCTATGTGAGAAGCTGCCATCATCACCCAAGGTAAAATAAAGGTTCTTGCTGGTTCAATCACAGACGTGACTTTGCATACACAAGTAATCAGTGTTATTGAAATGTAATGGCAAGACCAAATTTGATTAACTAACTTTTTCAACTGCCGTAAATACCAGCGTTAAAAATTTTGCACAATATTTACATTCACTTCTTTTATTATTTCTAATGAAAATGTACTTAAGAAACTATTACAAGTGTAAAGAAAGGATGGTGACCACAATATCATTATAACACTTTATGTGAAATGTACCAAATCTTGTAAAAAAATAAAAAAACTAATAAACAATAATCTTGGAAAATATTTTCATCAACTTTGTGAACAAAAAATTAAATTTAACAAAGTGATAGAACTACATTTTAGTAATTTCTGGCTGCTAATTTTCGTACATTTGATTCCAACACAAGGAATTAAATTCAAGGAGGAAGTCACTCAGATAAAATTTTTGCCAATTAACTTACCGTATGTACATATGTATGTATTACTAACCTAGGTTTTGTCCCCTAAGAAACTGTTGATTTCTGTCACATTTATAGCTGTCAATTACCTACCTATATCCCACTACAACTGCAAGAAACTATACTGTTGTAATTAATGTTCTGAAAAGTAACTATCAAAATTTAAAAGAAAAAAAATTGTGTAGAAAGAAAATTACAATAAAGACAAAATATATTGATGATTTTGTACTACTGTACTGATACAATAAAACCCTGTCTAGATGTTTGTGATGGGACATAACGTAATTATGCTTATTAACCAGGAATTCCATATATAATAGAGTTAAATTGTACATGTTTGTAAAGACAGGTGCAAAATTATTTAATTTATTAAGCAGGAAATTTCATAAGATGGTTTCACTGTATTTATTTATTGTAAATTTGAGATGGGTTTTTGAAATCTTGGAATAATACTACTATATTTATCAAACTTACAGCATAAGTCAAGAGTTCTCCAATTTTTTTAATAAAGAAAAATAAACAGTACTACATTTTGTTGTTGTATTTGTGACTTAAGTTGACTGCTGAAAAATTACATAAGCTAACTGCAGATTTACTTTATTGTAGCTTGAGTTTCTGCTAGATGTAATGTACGAACTTGCAACTTGTAGTTAAATGTGGTGGTGTATAAACAGTTTTCAAGAATGCACAAGTACATTGTATTGTGTTACCATATTTACTGGCAAATGTATTCCACTCTCTTCATCTTACGAAGTACCTACTTCGCTATTATCTGAAATCCTGTATACTGCTATAGCAAGCTTTACACAATGGGTATTTTATATGACGTGATAATAAAAGATGAATCACACAAATGGAACAGTGCAATAAATGTAATTTTTTATCAAATAATACAGATAAATTATTTTACTATTGTGTGCTTTACCTGCCTATTTATTTTCCCTTTTTTTTTAACTAACTGTATAACCAGATTTGTTTCGCAGGCTGATGAGTGTGAATGCTGACTCAAAGTTTGCTCACAGTCTGATAATGTGGCATATATTATTGCAATTACTGTACATGTTAAAATTTAAGATACACAAGTACATACAGAGTACCATGAAGTTTGACAGTTACACACATAAAGGGACGACACAAGGTGCAGGAGCGCATTTCACAACGTTTTGTTGAAACAGTATTTACGTACTCGTCAGAGGAAGCCGACTTGTTCAGCATAATGTCGTGAATCACGCTCCCGTGCCTTGTCTCATCCCTTTATGTACGTTAACTTAACTGCCAAGTTCCATGGTACTCTGTATGTACTCGTGTACCTTAAATTTTGAAATGTAATTAGTTGCCTAGCAGCCTTTCTCTTTCCTTATGAATCATATTTTATTGTCTTACCACTCGCACAATTACTAGAGCCCATGGAAAAAAGTAAATACAATTGCCTGATTTCAGTGAATAAATCCTAGGATTTCGGTGCCATATTTCGGTAAAAAAAATTAATTTCTGTGTTATATTTCGGTAAAAAAAAAATTTTTATTTTTCCTTTCGTTAAATGGCTGCTTCTGTATTTGCAAAATAACATAATATTTTCCTACACAAAATCACTGCCCATTTATATGTTTAAAAATAAATAACATTGTTTTATGATACACATGATATACTGTAAACTTTTCTTGACAGTCGTTAGTCATTTAACACATTTTTCTTACACACACTAAACTCTACATGATAGGGCCTACAGCAGTTATGAACATGAGTGAACTAGTGTTACCACTTTACTCTTTCATATTATCAAACAAATTTGGATTTAAGAATAAAACCTTTTCAAAAACAGTTTTGTTTACATTCTGATTTAGACTGCACCGAAACACATTCCAAGCATAATTTCAACATTGTCTGATTTTAATGCTGTACGCTTGTCTGTCATGATGATGTTGTACTGGAGAATGCTATCCCGCTATCAACGTTAGCTGCTGGAATCCACAGACACTTGAGTGCACACAATGAATATTCTTGGAAATCATTTTTCAAGGAAAGCAAAATTGGAAGTACATTTCTATCACCATCTTTTGCATAAATGACCACTTGTCTTATTGTGACGTAACCTTCTAGAAATTGACGTACTGGCAAAGTTGAGAGAAATGGAAGTGTTTTGACCCTGGCCTCTACATCTAAAGCGTCGACTTCAACGTCTTCAGCAATGATCCCTTGTGGGTCATATAACTTTCCAACATTTTCAAAAAATGACTTTGCAGGATCACTCCCCATTAGTGCACAGAGCTTTAGAAAACACTTCTGGCCGGTTGCAACAAGTTTAGCAGCAGTTGCTCTTTTAGGCAAGCAGGATTTTCCAGCAGAGTTGATGTTTGTGCTCCAAAAACCTGATCACTGGTAAGTTTGAAGCCAGTCTTCAAATCCAGTAACTTGGAAATCAGTTAGTGAGCGAAAGGATACGAAGATACTTCCAAACTCTTCAGCAAGTCAACAGACGGCTTGCAGTGTTCTACCACAAATTTGGCTTGACATTTCAGCACTGCTATGTCATCGTCGTCAAGTTGCTTGAAATATTACACTGCAGCACTGCAGTTAGAATCTTCTTTTTTGAAGAATGTGGCCAAATGAGTCAAATGCTCATTTAAGTATTGAACAGCGTGAAACCAAGAATTCCAGCGGGTTGCTACTGGAGAAGGGATATGTTTTGGGTTGACATTGGACTCCTGTAGGTGACGCTTCCTCTTCCGCGTATTCAGGAACACCATCTTGGTCTTCACTACACATTCGTTCAGGGCAACAAGCTCGTTGACCAAATATTTCCAACTAGGTTAAATTTGTGTGCCCAGCACTGAATATCTAAAAGATTGTCTGAGACAAGTACGTTTAACAGCTCCGCACATTTACCCATGTATCTGGCAGCATCTGAAATGAAAGCGAAAACGTTTTCATATTTAACGCCGTACTTCAACAGTATGTCAACTACAGCCCTCGAACATTCTGTCGAATTCGCATTGAGTGAGACTTTATAATAACACCTGCTACAAGTATTTTGTGTTCACCACTTGCCAAAAGAATTACGAAGACTACCACAAAAACACATTCTCCCTTGCGGTTTGTGGTTTCATCGCATAGAATCACAATGGGCTGATCTTGTACGACTTCTTTTATTTTTACTTCTTCCTTCTTCAACAACTGCATGTATGAAGATCGCAGTGTGTTTACATTTGGTTAAGTCACCAGCTCCTTCAGTAAAAATACAGCTTAAGTTAAGTTAAATGAACAAACAGTTATTTACAGGCTTATTTTATTACCGTGAAACTTTTTTAAAGTGTTCTGTCTTTAACTTAACATAAACTTTAATATAACTGCAACTTTGAAGTGCATCATTCCTCAACATTTCATGTAAAACGAATTTGGCTATTAAAAACTTATCAATTTCTTAACAAGACGGTTTCTGTACTTTTGATAATAGTACGTTAGGCTAGGCCTCACTTGATTACTATAAGATTTCACTGCATTTGACCTTACAAACATAAATTAATTTTTAAAAAATATATAAATGGGAGTGCATCTTGTCAAAGGTATGTTTCTTTGGTAAGTTTGTGACTTTTTAGACAGTCTCAAGCTTGTTATTTATATTTAAAATTGAGTGCATGAAATTAAAGGCCTTCTGACATGTATTTAAACATTTCGATTATTAAAATGTGCCATGTTCCAGCATAAAACTAGGCATAAATTTTTTTTCCTGTTAGGAAATTTTGCTACTTCAATATCTTAATAGTTTAGAAAAACAGATAAGTTAAAATAGAATACATTAAAACTGAGTTAAGACTACATATTTTTAGTATGTTAACTTAGGCCTGCAGTACCTGTAAAATTTGGCTCACAACTTTTAACAATGAATTAACCTTAAGTTAGCGCAATTTTTTTATTTTATTTAAAACCAAAAATTTAAGTTAAAATTTCAGAGTTATCAACACAATCTATTTTTCTCTCAACTGTGAAAAGGGATGATTGATGGTAGAGTTAAGAAATGTAATGTTTATTAAAATCCGGGAAAAAAAAAATTTTGTTAAAAGTTTAACAAAGGCCTACTGTAATTATTTGACTAACCTTTTATACATTCATTTAACCATTCCCTCAAAGCTGGGTGATCTAGCTTCTCTAGGGGAATATTTGCCAGAACAAATGCACACATGGTGTCACTTGCAAATTTAGCTTTACGTTTCCTTTACTCGTTTATGAAAAACAAGATTATCTTTGGAGTGTCACCTGTCTTTTAACTCCAAAACCCGATGGTGATGCTTGACTTCGCACTTTGTTTGCCAGATGAGATGCTCGCTGTCTGCAATGTTTTTCGCAAGTGTCTTTTCTTCTCCAATCCACAACTGTATTGCAAAATGTGCACATCATTATCCGTTTTTCTTTATTAAAAACGTAGAAGCCTTAATGTTCGTATTCTTTTGCTCGTTCGAATACTGATATGACCTTAGGCATTGTGAATTAATTATTAAGTACTATCTTCCTATTTTGAGTATTTTCATTTAAATTATCACTACTGTAACTATTTATTATTGCACAATTAACTATTTACGTAGTCTTTTCAAACCTCTTTTTACGATACCGACGTAGTTGCAACGTAAATATTATTAACCTATGTTTCTGATTGTTTTGTTGTTTACAAAACACTACTTTTTTTACCGTCAAAGATGAATGTAAGATTCTTGGTTATAACCAACCATCGTAAGCTGGTAATGGCAGGCAAGTCGTGACAAGCGACAGCATATACTGTACTCTAGAGATGGGCGTTATTTAACGTAACCGTTAAAAATAACTGTTATAAATTTGTAACACGTTACTCGAGTAACACGTTTCGCATTTTACACTGTTATTTTTGGAACGTTTAAAGGACGTGAAACTGTTCTAATCCAGCACGCGCATGCGCACAGTTCCTACTTCGGCAACTCTTTCTCCGTCTTCAAGTCATATCTCTCTCTCTATCACACACACACACACACACAAATGCGCGCGCGCGTAGATCCTTACTGCGCATGCGTAAGAGTTCTTTTTTGGAACGATTTGATGTCAGGACGTTTCTTGTACTGCGCATGCGTAAGAGTTCTTTTTTGGAACGACTTGATGTCAGGACGTTACTTGTACTGCGCATGCGTAAGAGTTCTTTTTTGGAACGACTTGATGTCAGGACGTTACTTGTACTGCGCATGCGTAAGAGTTCTTTTTTGGAACGACTTGATGTCAGGACGTTACTTGTACTGCG
>PNEQ01069348.1:0-22040 GCA_003012365.1 Medauroidea extradentata | reverse complement strand
ACCAAGTAAATTTGATACATTGGTACGTTTCAAGCACACGAACGAAATTACATAACAAATATTTGTAACGTGTGAAACCTCGTTCCAAGTTCCAAGTAGTCTGGATGAACAGTTTTCAGTAACACGTTCCAAAAATAACATGTTACTGGAACGTGTTATTTATTTGGAACGGGAACGTTGGAACATGTTACACGGAAATAACGGTTTGGCACATCCCTACTGTACTCTATAAACCGCTGTTCGTAACTTAAGAGTGCACTGCACTGTGGCACATTCTGGCGGAGCAATGAAACACTATTTCAGCATAGCGCTGTCATACGCAGTGCTGGCTTTGTGCTTGCAGCAAGCTGGAGCTCACTGCTTGGCAGTCAGGCACGCCAACACAGCGCCAGCCATTATGCAAGTAAATTTGCATATATCGCGTTAAAATCCTGCAATTTTGTTAGTATTTCGTGAATTAAAATACATATCATGTTTAGCAATCAATTTTGCGTTATCGCCAGTTATTTTGCGAAAACGAATTGATGAAAATTCAAAATAGGTGTATGGAAACGCATGTGCACCAACATATAATGCAGTTCCGAAAATTTCGCAATTCCATCATGAATGAAATTTGAGTACCTCTAACAATTACATGTTTTAAACAGAAATGTACTATACATTTCCTAACTAATTATTTTAAACACATTATCACACATTTTGTTAGTGACTGCAGTGCCCTCAGTGTCTCCCAAGGTACGCCCCTGCCTTAAAGTGTCCATTGTCAGGTTTCAGTAGTAAGAAAAACCTAGTCTTGTTTAGCTATCCAAGAACCCGACTAATGTAGGCAGTAATACCAACACATAAATGGAGGAATGCTCTGTCTGCTGTGTACCCAAGGTAAAACCACAGGTAACAAGACGTGGTGAATGTTAAATAACAGCCACAAGGCTGCTAACAGGTACAAATCACCAAATTGTTAAAAGCTAATGCATCGACACCATGAAGAAGGTTGCCTGAAATTAACAGAATACAAAAGTATAAGTTGCTAACAGAGTGCTGAAAAGAAGCTTTACAAAATTAATTTTATAATTTATTTTTTATGTAACACAATAATCTCAAGTGCACATATAAATTGTCTGTAGAGAACAAAATGTTCATATACTAATGACATTAAATGCAAATGAGCTTCAACGAGAAAATAATACCTGTAACAACTTTAAAATACAAAGAGAATGTAACCCGGGTCAATACGAGACAAAAGTTAATAGCGAAAAAATTTCATGACAACAAAGACCAAAGAAAGCAAGCCTCAAAAGGATATTTAAACCCAATAGTAAAAACTTAAGAAAAGTACAGGCAAGAATATAAGGTTACACAATCAATTACTGACAGAATTTTACACCAAAACTGTGTCGCACACGTAGGTATCAGAAAACTATCCAACATATCTTAAATAGGATACTTTGCCAACATGAAACAAAAGTACGATATTACCAGATAATAATCATGATAAGGTTACAAGATCAGTTAGGATACAATATGTGAACAGTTCGTCGCTCTGTGCGCATTACAGTAAACAAGAGATTAAATTTCGGCCCTCAAAATAAACTCAAAACAAAACTAAATAACATTATTCTAGTCTGATCCTCAGTACAATGAAAGGCTGTCAAATGGCCAGCAAATACTCAATAAAACAAAAACAGTAATGCTTAAAAAAAAAAAAAAAAAAAAAAAAACTTGAGCAAACTAAATAAATTACGAAAAACATCTCGATTAAATACAAAACTGTGTCAAGTGCGGCATCACCAAATGTATGTCGATATGTCTCGCAAATTACTTAGGAAGGGCTCAAACAAATTTCCACTAGAACTCACATTACTGATCCAAAAACACCTTGAACTTATACTATCAGTGCGCATACTTTAGCATACAAAGAGAGATGGAGAACAAAAGGTAGCCAGCATGACACAACTCGCGGCATCGGCAAGAACAAGACCACACACTGTCAAAATGCCCCTCAAGTTCCCAGCACGAAACAAGCCGAAAAGACACAAAAAACACAGCTAAAATGAAAGGCTTCCATCAACGCCAAAACTGCGTACCAGCAATTCTGCAGAATGTCGGGTCATCAAATACAAACAACAAAATTCAACACGCATTTTAGCCAAGAAAAGGTTGCAAATAATGTGATTTAAATAAAATTTAGAAAACCGATGGAAGCTGAGAAATGATTAACTTACAACACCACTATCCCACAAAGCGGTACAATACCTTCGGTCTCGCGACGTCATGCTGCAGAAGAGAAAGGAGGGAAAGAACGACCAGTTCCAATGCTGCCGGCCAGCCAACTGCCCGCTCACCGCTACCCAGCTGAGCAGCAGATCCCAGCCAAGGAGTGGAGGGAAGGGGTGGCGGTCAACATGATGAAGAGAGAGGGGGGGGGTAAGGATTGAGGAGACAGAGGAGTGAGGCGGGAGATGATGAAGCCCGACGTGAACGGCGAGGCACTTGCCGCTGAAGGAAAAATATGTGACTTCTGACATTGAAGGCAGTCCAGGTGGCACCTCATAGGGTACAGCTGTAATGAAGTCTACCAATACTGTAAACTATAAACCTCAATATTAACAAACAGAGAGAACTAAGGCTCTCCGAGGGCCACAGTTGGAGCAGCAGCTCGAGCACTCGCCTTCCACCAAGGTGATCTGGGTTCGACTTCCGGCAGGGTCTGTCCCTGGAGTTTCGTACGTGGGAATCGTACTGGACAATGTCGCTGGACAGCTGGTTTTCTCAGTAATCTCCCGTTTCCTCCACCCCATCATTTAGGCACTATCCAATACTCACATCATGTCATCCCTCACCAGCACTAAAGACCTCGATGTTAAGTGCTGACCAAAATCTCTTCACTCACTCACTTAGGTTCTCCAAAGTGATCTGTATTATAGAGACTTAGACCCGTCTGGTTAAGCATTTCTACAATGTTGACCTTGTCCAATGGTCTAAGAGGAAGAGGTCTTGACACTGTGTATGCTCTCCAGCAAGAGAAAAAGCCTTTTTTTGTCTCCGAGCGCTAGTAGTAACTTGGAGGAAGATTTGTCTTGTTTACATCTAGCAGCATTACAATTATTTATATGAAATTATGTTACCGTAATATGGTAAGCTGATACACTAGATATATGTTGTCCATAAATGCATTGGTATGTGTGGAACCGTTTATATGTCTTCTGAAAAAATATATTAAGTACTATGGTTTTAGTAAACATTTTCGAACACAATATATTTTTTTCCTGCTCTATAAAATTTTAGAATCGTTGCAATATGTGCCTAAATGCAAAAGCCTGAAAAACTAAATTTTACGGTTAAAAAGAAAATGTGTTCCAATACAAAATTAAATTTCAATTTTTTTGTTCTATATAATACACGCAATTCCGATAACAACTTCACATTTTAAGCTGTCAAATATAAAACAAGACAAATCTTCGACTAAATTACTACTAGCGCTTGGCGACAAAATTGGAGTCGCATTTTATTCCTCAGTATCAAGACATCTACTTTCATAGACTGTAACCTAGTCTAAGGGCACAGACGAAATGCATAGTTACGTTTATTGATTCAAAACAACTATGACTAGGAAAACATTTTGCTACCCATATGAAGTAACAGGCTTAAACTGCACTTGAAATTGAATATCAAATAAGTGACATCAATATAAAAGTTATCATATTTGATTATTCTGTATTAATTTTTAAGAGCGTAAGTATTTGACATTCAGAAATTTGTAATTCACGTGCACACCACTTCAAAATTACACCAGAACAGTAATGTAATTGTTTTGTAAGGAAATGCGATAGCAAAATATTTGTGATTGAAATTTATTTTGCAGCATTTTCAAAAGTTGTTTTAACAGATTACTGTAATAACAAGCTGTAATTTTAAGTTTGAGAACTAGTGTATATTATTGCTCTTTTTTTCCTTCAGAAAATATTTCTGACTTGTTGCTTAAATCTCTGCATTAGAATTTGACTGAAGTGAATCTCATTATAACCAGCTGGACTAATGCTACCTGGTCAATTCATCAAACACTAATTTACCCCTTTTACATCCTTAAAGGGTAAAAATTAGACAAATTCAAAATTTATTTTTTGAGTTTATACGTAATCATCGTGCTTAAGCAAAAATCTACTCTACATATCAGGTTCAAAAGATACTGTATCTACTGAAAAAATTTCACATCTTTTTATCCCTTTAGGGTCTAATTTTGATGAATCCTCAAACAACATTTATGTCTTTTTATAGGTGTCACATTTAAGTGAAAACATAGATGATAGCCTAATGTGTTTGAGGTGTATCTGCAATTCATTAAGATCACGTTTCACCTCCTTGAGTGTAACCTCGCAGATCTATGTTGAATTTCGAAAAATCATCAGATCCCTTTCAGGTATATATTTAAGTACCGTATTTGTCGGCATGTAGGACGACCCCGCATGTAAGACGAGTCATGGTTTTGAAGGTACAAAATCTTGAAAAAAAGTAAGTTACTGATTTTGAAATTCCCGACAGAAAAATATTTTTTTCCTTTGCCAGAAACATTAAAAATTTAGTGTAAATATTTTCAACGCGTTTATTACCATCATATAAACATCATAGCAGACACATAAACGAATAACATTGGCTACTACTGCCCTCCGGGCACCCAAGAGCCAAGGAAATGCACGGCGGCGGCCGGCGACATCATTAGTTACCGGCAGCTGTGTGCGACTTGGCAACGCCGGACTAAGGAACGCAGCGCGCTACATGGCAACGCAGGGCTACAATAGCTGCTTGCAAGGTCATAGCATTCCTGTGCGCTGTTGTCTGCCAGCCTAGCATTAGACAGTAGACACATGAATGTGTGGTACGGTACTTAGATCCTCGTTTTTTCTGCCTGAGAGTTTTGTGCTTGCGAGACAAAGGATGTAAGCATGCGGACCTAGATCCTCGTTTTCTCCGCCCGAGAGTTGTAGGCTGGCGAGACAAAGTATCTCAGCACGCGCTCCAGCTGCATCGATCGCCGCTTCGCTGCGAGGAAGTGTCCATTATTATGAATGACGCTAATAAAAATTTTGAACCGTAAATTTTATTTAAAAAAACGGGGCACTCATTTTCATTTGTGACGAAAAACGCAATTCCCTGAAACATCTTACAACTCCACAACTTAGCTTTCAAACAATTTTTAGGTTACCAAAAATGTTTGCACCTTCATACAAGACGAGTAGCAATTTTTGATAGTCGTCTTATATGCCGGCAAATACGGTAAGCATCTTTCATAACAGACCTATGTACAGGATGTAAGTTTCCACTTTGACGCAGACACAGGAGAGTGATAAGGTTCAGCTTGCCAGACTCAACAGTAACTGCTTTGCTTCTATTCGCTGCACCTATCAAACTCGGGTGTAGTGCTTTAGTTTTATGTTTTTTCCTATGGGACTTTAAGCGGCAACCCTACAATGTCTTTGTGGAAAATTTGAAATAAAGTCAACCACATTTGAGAGGCCACAAAATCATGTTTCTAACAAATGTGCTGCATTTTTAAAATGACAGAAACAGTTAGTTTCACGCACGTGTTGTTCTCGTATGTAAATATTTTGCTAACAAATTTAGGAGTTTAACATGAAAAATAATAAAAGTGACACATTACGACACAGTTTATGCACCATGTACTTAGTCCTATTAATCAAAAATTCTGTCGAAATCTGAAAGCTTAACATCTACAATAGGTACATACAGTATATACTCCTGGATAATGCGCCCTCGTGTGTAATGCGCACCATGATTTTTGGAACAAGGTCCAGGGAAAAAAATTTTAGTGCCTTGCTAGTATGTAAAAAAAAATCACGGGAGTATAAGACAGTGTAGCAGTGCAAGGGAGGCTACAAAGGAAGGCTGAGGGGGGGGGGGAAGGAGACGTGGCTGGCAACAAAGAAAAGAGAGAGAGAGGATACGGGAGTACGAGCTGGAGAAGCAGAGCAAGGGAGGCTACAGCTTTCAAGGATGTCCCAGAGAGAGATAATATAACCTGCCAGGTCAGCTGCAAGTTTGGCTTTTATATTTGACGCTTCTCTTCCGGAAAATAAGAACAGTGTCGCCCTTTTATTTTTCTATCTTTCTTTCTTTCCCCACAAGAGAAGACAAAATTAGATGCTCATATTGCTTCTGCCAGCCACCCACGAACTTTCGTCTCTGCCCCATCAAATTGCCGAGCAGCATACTTTGTAACCGACAATTTAAACCTTCCTGTGTGAAAACTAGTAAACTTCTCGCCATCAGACAAGTTTTTAACCATCATATTAATGTAAACACTGAGTAACATTTTTAACAGGAATGTGGATAAGGACAAACAAAAAAATTAAGGTTTTAGCAGCGACGGTTACTGCAAAGCACAGGTTGAGGAAGGAGGAGAGGAAGGGGGGGGGGGGAATGGAAGAACCGAACATTCCCTCTCTTCCTCCCACTCTTGACCCCTGTCAGCCCGGCAGTTTACGACTACCACTCTTTCTCCCCCCCTCCCCTCACAGCCTTTTTTCCACATTTTTGTAACTACCGTATTTACCCGAATAGAGGCCGACCTCGATTCTAGGCCGACCCCCTATTTCTATTTTAGTTTTAATGAAAAATTAGTTTTTACTCTTACCTCTGTTCTAGTTCAGGACTTGTTGATTTTTTCACAGCAAAAATAATATATACATAAACAACATTTAATAAAAATTAATGCTTAATAAATAGACAAAATGCATGTCTCCAAAACAAAAATTAACACACAATTGCAATAGCACTAATAAACAAAACTTTTTGATGTCTTCTCTTGTAGAAAAAATTTAGTTAATTATCATCATCATCATCATAATCATCATCATTGATCACCTGCAAATCACTGTCACAGTCATCACTCTCACTGTCATCTTGCTCATCATTCCTTTCCTCAAGATCTTGCCACAAGACATTATCTTCTGAACCATCCATGGCATTAGAAATACAACATTTCTTGAAGCCCTTTACGATGCTCTCACTTGTGATGTGATTCCATACTGCCAGGATCCATTGGTCAAGTATGGCTACTGATGGCTTTTTGATTTTGCCCGTAGGGATCAGTTGGTGGTTTCCTGACAACAACCAGTCGTCGTAGAGTTTCCTTAACTGATCTTTGAAGGGCTTATTGACAAAAAAAAAGGACCTGCAGTTGTGAGGTCATACCACCGGGGATGGTAACCAGATCAGTGTTCAACTTCTCCAGCTCATTTTTGACTGGCTCTGTAAGATGCCCTCTGAATGCATCCAAAACAAGCATGCCCCTTTTCTTTAGTAATGCACCCGGCCGCTTGTCCCAGACAACTTTAAGCCAGTCAAGTACCAAATCTTGGTTCATCCATCCTTTCTCTTGACATCTAAAAATCACCCCACGAGGCAGATTTTCCTTGGGTATAGTTTTCGGCGCAAAACTACATACGGTGGCAATTTACGGCCGTCAGCAAGCACACAAAGCATCACTGTAATTCTTGACTTCTCGTTACCAGTGGTCTTAACTATCACAGATTTAGCACCTCTCTCGTTCACCGTGACACTCGAGGGCATGTCAAAGTAAACTGGGGTTTGATCTGCGTTCCCCATTTGGCCCAATAGATATGAATATTGTTTCCTCAGTCGTATTACATACTGCTGAAATTTAACGAGCTTCTCACTGAAGTCGGAGGGGAGTCGTTGGGCCATAGAAGTCCTTCGGTCGCAAGGAAAAACCTGCACGCCGCATCATACGGACACACCAACCTGTGCTAGCCTTGAATTCCGTACGAGGAATGTTCATAGCAGTAGCGATTTCCAAGACCTTCAATTTCAAAACTTCCCTTGAAATCGACATTCCTTCCACACGTTTTTCACAAACAAATGCAATGAGAATTTCTTCGACTGCATCAAAACGGCCTTTTTTTGGTCCTCCGAATGATTTTCTACTTGAAGAAGCACTTCGAAAATAGTTTTTCTGTTTTCGCCAACGCCGTACATTTTTTTCGCAGATCCCAAACTTCCGAGCTGCTGCGCAGTTATTAGTTTCTTAGCACATCTAATAACTTTAAGCTTAAAGTTCGCGTCAAAGTAGTGCCTCTCTTGTTTTGGAATTTGTGATGATGTCCCGCGTTTTTCAACACGATCACTCATGCTGTAGAATATTTGAATTCAATTGAAAGGAACACGTTCGCCGATAAAACCGTAACAAAACACGTGTTACTGAAATAACGAATACAAAAACAGTTTATTTGTTTTATCATAATTGCAGGAATTTCTTCATAGATAAAAAAAAATGAATGACAACTACCCGTCATAGTTTTAATGGGTGCTTTCACTAAGCAGTTGCAATCGTAAATACCGATGTCGCAGTCACGAGTCGAACAAAAGACGCCATTTTGCTGTGATTCATGCACACTTATGGAACACACCCTGCTAAATGTAGACGTTGGTAGCCATGCAGGCGAATGTTTTGTTTACGTATTTGTGTTTGTGTACATAACCTAGTCAATTTAAATTTAGTGAAAAACTATTACGTTTATAATAGATATTGATGTAAACCTTTAATAAAACTGGATTTTGTATAATTTAATACAAGTAAATGAGAATTTTTTTTTTTATATTAACGATTAATTTTTCTTGGTGCGCGATTTTAGGCCGACCTGGATATTTAGTGTTGTTTTCTGGGAATAAAAACATCGGCCTCTATACGGGTAAATACGGTACTTTCCGTGTATAGTGAGCACCCCTGAATTGTTATCAGTTGTTTTGGAATACAAGTGCACGCTATATACAAGTAAAAACTGTATTCATGCCTGATTGAAAATACATTTGACACTTTTTTATTCCTTTGGTATTGAATTCTGAAAAATCCTGAAAATAATAATTGGGTAGTTATGCAAGTATCAGCCTGAAGCAAAAAGCACTTTGTTATGGTTGGTTAACAAAATATGGAGAAGTAATCGAAAACACATTTCCCGTCTCTTCATCCCCTACGGAATCAAATCTTAAAAATCTGAAATCTTGAAATAGCCTGTAATACATTTTTGTAAGTATTCAATTGACATAATAATTAACACAATAACCCACTGAGTTCCAGCTATAGTGACAATTAATACAAAATAATTGTTTTACCTATTCACCTGGGATCGAACTTTTGAAAAGTCTTCGAAACTACTGCAGTACATATTACGCATTTCTATGAAAGTACCATTAAAAAGCCAATCACAATATCCCATTGGGTTCAGGATAAATTGATGATTCACTGAAAAGACATTTCAACCCTTTTCATTCCCTAATGGATCAAATTTTGAAAAAAAATCCATTCTTAAAGCTTGCCTTTAGGGGAACCCACTCTCAAAATTTTGTTTTTAACTCTAGCAGTTTTGGCTGTGCTTTGATGTGCCAGTCAGTCAGTAGTATTATCTTTTATATTTTGATATTACAAACTGTAAGTAGATTCCAATTTGAACAATGTCAAGACGTTTTAACTAAGAAAATTACAAATTTAATTGCACTATTTTTTAATAATTGAAAAATTAGTATCTTTAACATAACCATATTGATTCTAACAAGTAATGTAGCCCAATTCCCCTAATTTTTCTACACTAAAAATATGTCATACTGAATTTTAAGTCTTAAATTTAGCTTTCCACCATGATTACTTTGGTGAAAAATGTGAATCTTTAAGACAGAGAGAGTTGGTACATGGAACACACTGACAGAAATGAAATAAAATGTAAATTATTATACCAACAAAATTTTAATTTTGTAGGTCACATTATGTAAAAAATACTTAACATGCCCTTCCATAACAAATAATGAAAAAGTTCACTTTAGAATCACTTCTTGTAGCTCAAGAGCTTCTCATACAGTTCATCAGCGTCTGCGGCTGTCTTCACTCGCAGCAGCACCGTCGCAGGGGGCGGCTTCTCGTCTGGGGTCGGCACGCACACCACCATCACGTTGTTTGGTCCAAGACGCTGGATTGGCAGCGACGAGATGATGAGTGTGTTGAGCAAGACATTACCAAGGACTGTATCTGCACGTACTATCAACTGTGTCTTTGTATTTTCCACCACTGGCTTTATGAATATTGTACCAACACCACGATCTTGGTACGATCCAGACTTCTTAACAAAAACTTTACATCTGCACAGAACAAAATGAAAAAAATATATATGATTATATAGTTCAACTTTTTACAGAGAGACAAGATATTCACAGTGTGTATATCAATTTCAGTTAAATCTACGCCACTTCTAATTACAGTAACAAAAGAAAATTATACAGTAGGCCTATTAGCAGCCAAAGTATAACCACATAAAATAAAACTAAAGTGGAGTATAACCCCAATTTTTTTTAAGTGTCACTATTGGGTATGACTTTATAAAATTGCAGGTTTATTGAAATTGGTATTTTACACCTCAAGTTAGAAGACATCGTAAAAGCATGGTTCAGACAACCAAGCTTTCTTTCACACAAATTAAACGAGTGATCACTGTTACAATTAATTACACCTCAATGGATAAACTTTAAAAATACTTGCTAGTCTTTCCTTAAAAAAAATATTACTATTTAATAAACTACTCCAATTTTATAAATGCAACTTTAAACTATTTAGTTGAGAAGAATATACAAGCTATTTTTTTTTTAACTTGCATATTTCAACAGTATTTCTAACAAATGGTTCTTATTTTGAACACTAATTTTTTTTTTTTTTTTTTTTGTAATTTATCCATTTAGAATAAATTCATTTTAACATTTATTCTCTACTACCTTTTGCCCACAACTTGGTTTACGTGGTTATCAATTTTAAAGTGATAATATATTAATCAGTATTATATTTTTTTACCTATTATATAGAACAGCCTCTCTGAGTCAAGCAAAAGTTCAATCTATGTAGTAATAAAAATGATGTTAAGTAATTCATAAAAATAATTTTTCCAAAACGAAAACACATTTTTTTACTAGATTTTTCGGCTACACAGTTCTAGCCCCCTGACATGCTTTGCACCCCACTTCTCTCCCTATACGTAACTTTTTGTCAAAAACCTCTGCAGGCACACTCACCAAAATGTCCTCACAATCGGATGAATGAAATAGGAATGTATATGTTACAAAGAATACAAACAGACTGACAAACATTCATTGCATACAGATTTAAAATCGGTGACTGTACGCTAGAGAAGAAAAGCTCTTATTAACATTGACACATGACAACTTCACTTCCCTGTTGATTCTACACATGAAACACTAAACAAGTTGGATTCAAGCTTTCTGCCAGAAAGGTCCACATTCTGGACTTTGAACCTATTTTACTCGTGATAAATGTCCTGCCTTCCTCTAAAAAGATTTAGAAAAATCGTGAGACAATGTAAGCCAAGACGACTGGACACGTACTTAAAGAATGTTTTCAGAGAGGCATAAAAAAGGACAGAAGAACTGAGCAAGCAATTTAAGTTAACAGAACCCTCACATAGTCACAAATATTTAAGTGCGTTTCATGAGTTGAACCATTTCTCAACTTCCAAACAACAACAAAGAACAAATATTAATGAAAATTATACACAAGAACCTCTTTACATCCTTACAGACATCTATTCATACTGTACATTTTTGCTCAAATTTACAATAGCTAGTATAATTAATTACAAATTTATAAATACAGTACCTATACTAAGAACAAAAAAATTAGTTAACCTTTTCGAATATACAGCTCCGTCTTCCACAACTGGAGTTGGCGCAGGCTCCGTTGGTTCTGCATCATCTTCATCATTGTTCTCATCAGCTCTGTAGAAGCAAAATAATAGTTACCAACACGATGCTACTGTAAATACCATAAAACCTTGTTAAGATGACAAGAGATGTGAGAGAAATAATAATGATTATCAAACAGAAAATTGTCTTAAAAGGGTTTAATTTTACAAGTTCCTAACACAAGGTGCAAAATTATGTAACTTATTAAGGAGGAAACTTCTTAAGAGCATTTCACTGTACACATATTGTAAGTTCGTTATTTACCTATGTTGCTCTACTTTACTTTGTTGGGCTATTTATTCAATTATAGCAGTCACTGACACTGAACAACATCATTTACCACACACAACCTTATTTTTATGCTTTTAATATTAGGCCTAGGATGTAATTACCGTTACACCATTTCTGAGTCTTATCAGTTCAACCACTGTGCTGTACATAAAATATTGTGGTTTTACAAATGTCACTGTACGATGCACATAACTTAACTTGCTATATTGTACAATGCAATGTGACAGTCACAACCTGCTTCCCAAACTCATCTTCCCACACAATGGCACAATACTGGCCTTGCCGCTTCAGCTTGTGGTGACGCAGATAGCTATACAAAACAGCCTTTGGCCTTTAGTCACTATGAAATATTTCATGTGGGCAGTTTTAAAAATGTTGCTGGTAACTTTACATTATCCTATTACAGTAGAACCCTGTTATAACATTCTTCAAAGGACCTGTGAAAAAAAATTGTTATACGCACGAAAATGTTATCAGTAAGAATCAATATTTTACACCAATAAATGAATATTACACACACATAACTTAAAGTTTCATAATTAATATGCAGTAAATAGGCTTATACTAAGATTAAATGAGGCTGCAGTTAATGTGCCATCAGAAACATGATAAATACATAGTGTGTGTGTAAAATCAAGACTCTCCCACTTGTCATCTGTAGGTTCGTGATCACCTTCAAGATCACTATCACTGTAATGTATATTCTCCCAGACGTAAACCAGTTTTTTTACAGTAGTTTTTAGTCCACAGCTTAAGTTATTTTACCTAAAACTATACTGTTAAAAAATTTTTTGCCATAGCTGTGGTTATTGACTGAGAAAAAATTTATGTTGTAAACAGGAAACGAAAGTTTTATGCTTCATAGAAAAATGGTGGGAACAAAGAAAAGTGATGTTATATGCACAAAAATGTTATATGCGGGAATGTTATAACAGGGTTCTGCTGTAATCAATTCAAAATTGACTGTGCTTTATTAATTGTTTTAAATTTATGAGAAAACTTCAAAAAAAGACCAATTCACCTCAACTCTGTCATTTAAAAAATCAAAATGTCTTTTAAGTTTTGCACAAAAATGTCAGTTTTGTAATCTTTTTTGATATTGGTAAGAGAGCAAACTTGGACTAAAAGAGTAGAGTACTGCATGTGTACGTTACTGGCTACATTTAATAATTTCTTCAGAAAATCTGATGCCACTACAGTCTCGTTCTGTACAGTGAAGGGGTAGATATAGGTCTAAAGTGATTCTGAATAAATACTGTACCTAACACAACAGTCTTTATCATGATAGTATTGGCCACTGATGTTACCAACATATTGTAGTTGCAATTACTGTTGATAGTCAATACATAAAACATCCACGATAATCCTTGTCCCACAACTTCTGAAAACTAACACATTAACTTAGAAGTTTTCTTCTTTATGACAATATACAGTAGGCCTAATACATTTTGTAAGCTGTTTTCTTTTATGCTTTGTGGCCATTCACACGACGTAAGTTCACTACGCTACAAGTTGAGGTGAACAAGGAAGAGTTGCACAAGAAATATGCCAGTGTGTAATAGACATTCAATTTGTTCCCAGTTTGTGGAGAACTTACAAACTCTTCAGTTTTTTACTCCAATGCATAAACTTTTTTTTTGTAACTGAAAAATAACTACACAAGTAACCCAATGCAATGTGTTTATTTTGTGGTTGAGAATTCACACTATGCTGTGTTTAGACATATTTTTGGCAAGACAAGGAAGTTTAATACAACCTTTTAGGTGTAATTTTCTTTCTAAACACTCACCTACTAAAATCAAAAAAATTGTATGTACTACCATCATGTTATTACTACGGGAGCAGATTCAGCTTATGGCTTCCTACCAACTAGGGTCATAACGGAGATGGACTGTGTTCCAATTCGTTGTAGTGTGCCCTTGTTCACTTGCCCTTGAACCCTCTGTTTCCCATCATTCCTAAAGTGCACTTGACTCCTCCGAGGCAAAGTGTGTATCGTGGTTCAGAAACCCTTATTCACTTTAATAACAACATGTGTTGCCGATGACGTCAGCAATTGTGCCATTCAACAGTTATAAAACATACTTTTCGTGATAGGAAGTCAGTTAAAGGCCTTTACCGGTTGAATTGGAACACAGCCTTGGTCGTAACAGACCGGATTTACTCTATTTACAAACAGTAAAAAATACTAACTGATAAAAATAAAACACAGTTAAACTTTCTCTAAAGTGTTCCTGTTATCATGACCACTTAGTCTACATAGGCTAGAGTATATACTAACAACTTACTTCTCAGTCTTAGACTCTGCAACAACTTCTGGATTACTACTGCTGCCAACTGGGTCACAACTTTTGTCGACAGTGGAGAACGGAGACTGGGTACTTGTATCTGGTTTAGGGAATGTTGTCTGGGAAGCAAACGCTGAGAACGTGAAAGGTGTGGAAGCCTGAGGCTTCTCTGTCGATGTATTCAGCAGTGGTGTGCTGGTCTGTGGTAACGGTAACAGAAACTTGGTACTCTTATCTTTGTCATTTCCATTTACCATAAACGTGTTTGAAGGCAAGGCTTTGTTCTTGTCTTGATTGCTAGGCGACGACTGCAAGACTGACAGCACATTTTCAACTTTCTCGCTGGAGGTGTCTGCTTTTACCTTGCCATATTTTGCTTTAATCTCATTCAAATGTGTAATGTAGTCTGTAAATATTGGTGTCAGGATGCAGTGTGGGTTTTTGTCTACATTCTCTTTAATCCATTTTGCCACACTACTGTTCAGTCCTTTAAGCATCAAGTAATATTTATCCTTATCGATAAACCTGTCAGAAGATGATGAATCTGCCTTTTTGTTTGCACTTTCTGTAGACGAGAGCTTCTTCGAGTCTGCTGTCGAAGCTTCATTTTTTTTATCACTAGACCCAAAGCTAAACTGACCGGTATCGGTTTTGGTCTCACTTTTTTCAACACTCGATTTACCAACACTGTTACCAAACACATTCCCAAACAACGCCTGGGACGGTGGCGCGACTGGCTTGTTGCTGTCTGTGGTCGAAGTAGTTCCGATATTTGTGAACACTGTCGTGGTACCAAAGACGTTGCTCGAAGTTTGAGTAGTTGTGGTCGCTTCAACTGCAGGACCGGAAGCCTGGGATTTAGGAATTGCTAAGCTACTGCTGGTATCAGATTTTGGAGTGGTTATTGTGGTAGAACTTTCACTAACAGGAGCGGTCTTGGAGCTTGCGAAGGTAAACGTTGATTCCCCCGTCTTGTCGGATGCCTGGGTCGAGGTTGTCGTACTACTAAAAACAAAACTAGGCTGAGCCTTAGAAACAAGATTTTCAGATTTTTTATTTTCATTTGCTTTCTTGCCAAGAAAACTGAACGACGGAGTAGCTGATGAATTACTAGTAAGCTTAATATTTTGAAATATATTAGGAACTGCTGTTGTTCCGCTCTGGAATCAAAAGAGAGCAAAAATCTAATTAAAAATTGAACCCACACCATCACTTACAAAGCACTTCACAGTACAGTATTCATGGGCTAGTATAAAGTATTCATGACAAGTTCAGACTTTTCTGAAGCATGATATTAAAATCATATTTCTGGGTATCCACGATTCTTCCACCACAGGTAAACAAGCACTTTGCCACGTAAGTTCTAAATGTGTCTCAGCTGTCAAATTATTAGATTAAATATGGCAAATATACATACATATATATATATATACACAAGCACACATGCAGATACAGACACGTGCACACAAACACACACACACACAAATATAATACCGTAGTAATTGTTTCAATTTTTTTTCTCATTTGAAGTGCTGTAATGCAATGTTCTTTGACTCTCATGTGAGAAGTGGGGTCTGGTTACTTCACAAGGAATGGTCACACTATGCAGGGCACTCTGACTATAGAAGTGACCTGAATGCAGTGGGTCAGTCACCTCTCCTAGCAAGACGAACCGTTGTTCGCCTGGCAACGAGGGCTGTTAGTTGTGAAATGCAGTGCCCGGACGTTGGCCACTACCAGGGATACTTGCCAGTTTTTCGCTGACTTGGCAGAAGATTTTCAAAATGGAGCATCAACAGAGATCATTTTCGTTGAGTCTGCAGGAATTCACTGCCGGGGTCAGACGTGTTTTTCAGGCTGGGAAGTTTTTCAAGGACCTCAGCATTGTTAAGATGTAGTTTCGGGTCAGGAGACACTTGCCTTGGGAGTGCAAACCCCTCCCGAAACTAGTGTGCTGAAAACGGTACCAAAATGTGAGAAACTGAAGAGCCTGCATCTGCAAAGAGCCTGGTACAGATGGCGTCAGCCATGCAGGGGCACGGATGCCCCTGGATGTCATCCCGGGAGGACCAATGTCACAAACATTAAGTATTTTGCCTGTAGTGACCTCAGAAAGACTTGTAAGTAATGTTAAGTTGGAAGTTTTATAAGGGCAGAAGGTAAAACTAAAGGTAAATTCAAATTAAATTATTTTAAGTGAAAAATCAAATCAGAAAAAAGCACTATGTAGTTATTATTTGTTTAAACTTTAAATGTGAGTCTCAGGGCCGTATCAATAAACGGCTTTCGAAAGCGCTGTTAGAAGACATTCACCTGACAGCTTGCCAACTACTTGCATCCTATAAATGACTTTCGGGAGCTTGCCAGCTGAAAGTGCTTCCACATCCACTTGAAGTGTAAATATGGCAACATAGCACCATTTTTCTTCCAATGGATAGTATACAGAATGAATACTGTATAGGAACACACCTTGCACTTTTCTATCGTCTTTTCTGACATTTCACGTTTGTTGTTCGTATCTGAGATGATGTTATTGTCTTTGGATTTAGGTTAGGTACGTAAAAGCAATATTTTTTGTGAAGGTTAAATACGGCTAGATTATTATTTATGACGATTTTTTTCAGTGAGCATAATACTGTGTTTGCATGGAGAACTGTACAGATTTTACTATATTTAAAATCAATGTTTGTATTATTCAATTAAAAAATAGCCTACATAAAACGGAAAATAAAAACCAACTATGGAATAACCTGTCACACAAGTCACTTGATGAAAGTACAAGAACATTTTAAAATTGAATTGTTTATTTTTACAACTGACATAATTATTGCAAGAAACTAATGAATATATTAAGATCATAAACACGTCAAATAAAATGTGTACATAAAAAAATGTTTTAGTTAATATGCGTTTCCCATCATTTTCGCACAATGCTGTTATTTCTACGCAGAACTCTCTCTTATTTTCGAAACAAAGGTACAATAATTACAAACGTATACACATGCAGTAACAATTTTGGTTTGTGAAAAGTCCCACCTTGTAGCAAACCCTTCATAGAATATTACATACACTTCAAACGGGTCTGGTATACTTAACAGTAGCTTCTGTTTAATGAAAACTTTCAAATATGTAATTGCTAAACTCGTTCCAATCAAGAATATATTTTTAAAATGTTGCATTTTCTTATGTAACAAGTATTGTTAGACAGGTTAATCCAGAGAAGATCCGCAGCCATTGTTACAAAGACACAAAGAAAACCGGTGAACAGGCTTTCGAATCACTGTTTGACCACATTCACCTGAAAGTGGATGACTCTTCACTTCCAGGCAGCCAACCAACCAACGAAAGAGGTTTATAGTATGTGTTTCGGCCGGAACAGACATTTGGTGATTGGATACCCAAAAGGTGTTTATAGATACGACCCTCAGTCCTTAAAATCCTTCCCCCCCCCCCACCCACACACATTCATTTGTGAAGTCATAATTTGAAATTCCAAGATTAATGTAGCTCACAATGTGCCTCGACCATCATTTTGACACATTAACTCTAAAAAGCATACAGAATCAAAACAACCGGACAAAGGGGCTTTAGTAGACTAAAGCAAAAAACTGAGACTTCAAACTTGAACACTGGTACTATTCAATAAAAATACATTGGCCCTAAGGCTCAACAAAACAACAATCAAACCCTAAATGAACAAGGTGATGATACAATTTCACAGTCCTCTCAGACTACCCCATGCACAAAACATTAAACTGACAAATGACACGCCTGGGAAAGCAAAATGGACCAAGAAAAGAAGGGCAAAGAGTATCTCGTGCGCGGCCTACAACTTAGTTCCAACCTTAACTAAACTTTTACGACTACGTCTATCGGTTATTAAACACCACACAAAGCCATATAAAATGCAACAAACTACTTTGGTTACCTAACACGAGCGCAAGACCTCTCTTATCTGAGAACAGGAAACCCGACTACGTCAGCGCACGAGACCAACTGAACTTCTACACCGGACCGGCCACCAAAGGCAACAAGGGAGAGGGAAGAGGAAAAGCCGGCGGGGAAGGAAGAGTTGACATAACAAAAGAACACAAACAAATGTTAGAAACGATAAAGAAAGGGAAAGAAATGACCGGACGACAGTATGCTGTAACAAAATCATTAACATTAAATTTCTATCAGCTTGAGGCACAAAGTTCTCAGCACAAGTTGACTAGATGTCACCTATTTTTATAACCTTATAATGGTGGATTTATATTAAATTTAAATACTTAATTACTTTCGAGATTTAAAAATGTTCAACTTCGTTTCACTAATTAATAATTATTACTGTTCAGATTTTTATTTTGATGTTTAAAATTGATATTTATAATTTAATAACTCTTCTAGTCATTCATTTTTGTCTGTTTCTCATTTTCAGTGACAACTTTTATAAATAGGGATTGTAGAATAAATTGTTATCGTTTTGATAGAAGCACCAGGTGTTTTTATACATTTTAAATTTAAGTAATAATAGATCAATCTCTGGCCTACAGCTTTCTTAAATTTATTTTCAGTGCTAAGTTGTATAATCTTTTTTTCTTTCAGGTGTTTGTTTTATTTCTAGGAAAGCACACAGATTACGGACAGGAAAATTTCCAGAATTTAATGACCAGTACGTTAGAATCAACTATCCTATGCATACTCAAGACCCGAACATTTGTCGACTAGCTGTAACTCGGTGGAACAACAGACAAAGAACAAATAGACAGGGAGTGAGTACACACAGTACACTGGATTCTAGCCTGCAGGTTATTGAATTTGCGAAATTTTCCTGTTCCTAACACAGACTTATATGAATCCGAAAACATTATTACATATCTCTACGGTATCTCTCACATTTAGCTATAAGCTAGTTGTGTGATATTTTGTTTCGTCCCTGAATTTCTACAATTTTAATTAAGTTTCAGACATTCTGGTTGTACTTCAGAGCTACTTCTCCCTATGTCTGAATCGTAACTAGTGTATGTGTCTATACACATTTATGTGTACATTTTTGCAAAAAAAAAAAAAGTTCACAACTAACATTATTTAAGTGCACGACAGTTTTTATTAGTTACAAATTAACATACAATACTTTAATAATTGATTATTAAAAAAATCTTTTAATGCAGAACTCTCTATACTTATTAAATGTAAAATTTAGTATCTCGCTGTTACTAATGTGTAACCCTGATACTTGGAAGTTGATGAGTTAAAAAGTAGGAAAGTATCTAAAAAATAAGTGCAAATATTTTACTGTGTACTGTTTACTGTTACTGATGTAGTTTTGGTCAGTGAATACATGAATGCATAAACTGGGAAGGAAAAAAAAATTAAAACCAAACAAAAAAAACAAGTTCTATTTATTTAAGTGGAATGTATGTCTTGACGACTGTGCGGTCCTTTGAAATCTGAACACAATTGTACACAAGAGCAGGAACTGGGAGAGAAATCAATGATGGCGGATGTTACGGAACCATCACAGTATTCTTTACTGAACACCATCAACCGTATTGCAAACCCAGGTTTGCCGTTTCCTTTCACGTATGGTAAGCACAACACGTTAGCAAAAAACCATAAGTGTCATATTTACTGAACATGCTGTTTTGCATTTGGTCAGTTATAGACATTGCTATAGTAGTTTATAAACAGTAAGGAAGAATTCTTTAGCCAAAAAATTAGAGTAGTATACATACTGCAAAGTTAATTATATGTAGTAGTATTTGGTACAGAATAATAAACATATACAGACTTATTCATTAAACAAATGAATGTGGTAGCTACATCTATAGTCATTACTCAAAGATTTGTTCAAAAAGTCTGAACTTACCATGAATTGACATCATAATTTATGGACGTGCGGTTCACCTCAGTTTTCAATGTCTTTTTTTTTATATTTGTACCAGATATTTTTTTTTCTTATTTTAGACATAAATTGTGATTAAATCTTCCTCTTACGAAATTTTTGTACCTCTTATAGTTTTTTGCGTAATGAGTTGTAAACATCAAAATTTGCACTTTACAGTTTTATGAATGCCACTTAAACCAACTGACATACCACACAGAAAAAATTCACAATGTATAACAATGTTGTAGGCTACGATTCGACATATATAAGACAAGAAATAAAATATTTTTGTAGTATTTAATAGAAAATGCTGAAATATAAAATGAAAATTTAAAAATGTCAACTATTCTTTAAAAATACAAAACTACGTATGTATATATATATATATATATATATATATATATATATATTGTATGTGTCAATTCACAGCCTACAACATTGTCATACACTGAGAATTTTTTCGGTTTGGTATGTCAGTTGGTTTTAGTAGTGTGCATAAAACCGTAAAGTGCAAATTTTTACGTTTAAGACTCCTTACACAAAAACTATAAGAGGTACAAAAATAGTCTAAGAGGAAGATTTAGTCACAAATTATGTCTAAAATAAGAAAAAAAAATATGTGGTACAAATATAAAAATAACAAAAGACGTTGAAAACTGAGGTGAATCGCCCCCTTAAACCTTAAGTTTTAAACAAATTTTAATAGATCTATATAAAAAAAACGACAGAATATTAAATTGTAGAAGCCTCACACTTGCTCAAGTGTGTTTATCTGCATTGACATAATTTTCTCCTTCTATGTATCTTATGCCGTATGATTGTTAAATTTAAAAGGTGTACTACAATAATGATGCAAAAGATGTAGTATAGGTCGTTCGGAATGAGGTGAGCACTAAAAACTTAACCTTTGAAAAATATCACTAGTCGTTACTGCATATAATTCAACATAAACTATAGTTGCCTTACTGCTTGTATGGTTGGCAGCAAAATTACGCAATATACTTCCATGCATTTTTCTATTTAAATTCAATAATACTGAAACAAAAAATGAAATTGACATACCATTCAACATATTAGTTTTTGGGTTTTCTGGTAAATAAACAGATAATCCTAGTCGAGTATTTTAAAAAATTCCTTTTATCCTTATAGCTAATGTTTGACACTTTTGTCACTAGACAATATAAAAATAAGATTTTGAGTGGTCAAAGTTACACCGCAAGGTCAAAGTAACTCTGGCTTACGGTAATTGTATTTTGTATTTAAACATATCTTTACCAAACTGTATCAATGTATACTGCCTGCACATTTTATCATACACACGCAAACATCAAGTGACGTGCCCTGAGAGATTACGTGCGGAAAGATACATATTGGCTGAAAATTGAACTTCAGCACGGCTTTCTCGAGTGCTCATTTTATACCGAACCACCTCTAAGACTAGTAACACAAACTATACTTTCACCTAAAAACACATCCAATAAGCTGCCAACAAAAAAAAACATCTTATTGGGGTTGGAGGTATATGAATGACACATTTAAAATACAGTTTATAGATGAGGTTTTTAAATGTTTGTTGCAATGGGAGTTTACAATTATAATTTATTGGTTTGTGTACATACGCTGTGACGCGTCCTCTCTTGCGTCTGCTGCGTGTTGCTGTGGTTATTGTAGTGGGTGTTGAGGTTATGTTAAGTTTGCGCGTGCTCCGGATAGCTCAGTTTGATTTAACTTAAGGGTTGACTAATCATCGTGACTTCATCAATAACCACTCATTCAGTCAACGGTTGATTTATTTTTTGTTTAACTTTGACAGATGTTTA
>PNEQ01069347.1:28623-59181 GCA_003012365.1 Medauroidea extradentata | reverse complement strand
TCTGGGCTCGAATTCCGTTAAAAGCTGCGTGCAAACGTTCAATTCTGACACACAAAAACTACAAGGCAGATCGAATTAGTGCAATTTACATGTAGTCTTTAAAAGGGGTAAAATTGCAGTTCGCTTTCCACTTAGGTTCCTCTACAATATCAGCTGATATATCGTCGGTATACTGCCAAAAGTGATTAAGTCATAAATGATATTTCGTTTAAAAACAGTAATAAATTGTAGATATTAACAAAAATGTGGTATGTTACTATACTGTGACACAACAGTACGAAACGACGAATAGACTTTAAACTTGGGCAATTGTTCGTGAACAACATATACATATTCCTAGCATTTTTATAATTTTATCTCATTTTGGCATTGTCACTTTTGGCAGTAAACCGACGATATATCATCTCACTAATCTCAAGTTTGGGGCACCAAATACGTTTCCGCGAAACCTTAACTCTCTGAAACTTTGTAATGTCAATAAAGTTAAAGTGAATATTTTGACAATATATAATTGAGGGCACCGTCACCAATGGTTGTACACAGGGTAAACAGATGTTTCTCATTCGATTAACCTCTTACCTTAGATGTCTGTAACTACCATAGAACGTCAAATTGGCAGTTTTATAAATAAGGCCCAGGCGAAGTCGCTGTTAGTGGCAGGGACAAACTTAAGACTGCTTTTCGCATGAACAGCTATAGCTACTTATCCTTCTGCAGAATTAGTTCAACTAGCCGCTCGGACATTCTAACACTTGATGACTGAAGTACCAATCTTGTGTACAAAGAGGTTTTTCAATTAAAGTAAATATTATCAGTTACGAATAATACTCGCGAGCAAAGCCGCGGGGGACTGCTAGTTAATTATATAAAACATAGCTATGTCAAAATTTTGTTCATTTTATTTCAGAATTGTATTTAAAAAGAAAACAGAAGGAACTACTTACTGCAATTCGCTGCCAACCACACAAGTAGTAAGGCAACTATTGTCAATGTTGAATTATATGCAGTAACGGCTAGCTATTATTTTAAAAGGTTAAATGTTTAGGGCTCACTTTATCCCGAACGACCTATAGCCTGAGAACGTAATAAATCGCACAAGTAGTAAACCATTATATTTCACGCATATACAATAAAATATTTAAAATAGACAAATATTCTGGTAGCGTAAGTCCTTTACCGGTATACTGGAATATTAACGACATAAACGCGCTTATTAGCGATAATTAATCTGAATCATTATTAACTAATGTGAAGCATGTTAGCGCTTGACTAGTATTAATCTCAGCATGTATATTATGACCTGTCAGAAACACAAGCGAACATAATTTAATTTACGAGCCAGCACTTTTGTGCTATGAAAATTGGATCTAACATGTCATCAATAATTATGCGATGACCAATGTAAAAAGTAAAGCACTACTTCACAGTTACAGCGCAAACTTCTGGTCTACAATAATGAGTACTACACACTGCGGCAAAAACCTCATAAACAAAAATCCTAGTTAGAGTGAGAGATGTCACCATCATGAATTGTTGTCTTTTGTATCATAACTTTTCTATTTTTATAATTTGTTGGAACCTTGACATAACTACGGAATAGAATACATATTTATATAATAAAGAAAACATTAATATTTATTTTCCGTTACTGTTGTTACATATAGACTTGCAGTTAAGAAAGTAATGCAAATGTTCTAACTGAAATTCGATCTGTAAAAACAGCAACGACAAAAATAAATTTTACTGTGCCTAAATTTCTACCAATATGCATTTTATTCCGTAGTTAGGTCAAAGTTCCAAAAATTTACCACAAGATAAGTTATGGCACAAAATACTAACAGTCAAGATGGTGACTATCACTCACTCTTAAAATAAAGAATATCATGCTGCCCAGAAAAAGGAAAGTTCATAAAAATGCTGTATAAAACACTACCCTTAATTTGCAGTGCTAAAAAAAATGAATACTAACGAGTAAGTATCCGTGCCGTATACACAGACAAACTTTCACGTCGAGTCGCGACCAGAAGCCTCGCTAGCGTTAAGTCCCATAATCCAGCCCCGCGCCAGAGCGTAGAAAACACACTGCGGCTCTCAGTTAATCCCGTGATGTATACTATCACAAGGACCAGGAAATAAGCACACCTGCTTCTGCAGTGCGAGACCACGCGGCGTGTATTACCTACATATTACAACAACTACGACGAGGTCGCAACGCTTGCTTGCCACGCCGCGGCGTGGTAATTACACCGCAGCTCAGCGCTGGAACTTACAAGCAACAAAACATCATGGTGCCACCAGATTACTCGGAAGTAGAGGCACGAGGGTGAGGGCCTTTTGCGTGCGACTTTTGAATGATTTTTGTAACTGGTAGGTAGGTAAGTGAGCTTTACGTCTTGTCGACAGTGAATTCATTAGAAACTGTGACACACAACTTACTGCAATGACCAGAGCTGGAAGAATAGTCAGCCATGGCCTTTGTTACGGAACCATCCCCGGGTCCGCGGTGGCCGAGCGAGAGGTCAGACCTCTCGCCTCCCACCAAGGCGATCCGGGTTCGATTCCCGGCGGGGTCGGTCCCCGGATTTTCGCATGTGGGAATCGTGCCGGACGACGCCGCTGGTCGGGAGGTTTCCTCGGTCTCGTTTCCCCCGCCCATTCATTCCGGCGCTGCACCATACTCACATCATATCCCCTCCTCCCCTCCCCACACCCACGCTAAAAGACCTCGATGTAAAGGCTGGACCAAATCCCTTCACGGAACCATCTCAGCATCCGGCTAGAGCGATGAAACCATGGAAAACCGAAATTAGGATGACCGGTGTCGGGGGGATCGAATCCGAATCCTCCCGAGCCCAACGTGTAACTGTTGCACCATCTCGCTCGGTTTTTGCAGTGCGGGTGCATGACAAATTGAAGTATTTTGTTCAATATGCCTCTATTGCTAGTGAATGTTATCGAGTCGCAGAAAACCCACATAGATAAAATGTCCAAGCACGAGAAAATAATAATAATAATAATAATAATAATAACAATAATAAAACAAAGAAACAAACTAAGGAAGCCAAAAACGCCTGTAGTCAACATACAAGTAATTCCAAAATAGGAATACAGTTGGTATATAATGGTAACAAAAATACATGAAAACA
This sequence comes from Medauroidea extradentata, assembly GCA_003012365.1. Taxonomy (NCBI): domain Eukaryota; kingdom Metazoa; phylum Arthropoda; class Insecta; order Phasmatodea; family Phasmatidae; genus Medauroidea; species Medauroidea extradentata. The sequence continues at coordinate 56,035 of PNEQ01069347.1, read as the reverse complement.
GCCGTTGTGTGTATCATATTAAGTGTGGGTTTCCTGAGACTCTTCATTTGCTAGCAATGCCGTATATCAAATAAAACACTCCAGTCTGTCATAGTTTGCGTATTAATCTGGCTGCACAACCCTAGGTACCTCACTCCTATACACACACTGGCCAAAGTCGAACATCCGCTGGATTCCAAGTGTATCAGCGGGTAGCGCGTCATATCTGCATGAATTATATATACTTATTGATCACCGGCTTCCAGTCGCCAAAGATGTGTCAAAACAGGTGTCGTCTAACCACAGAAGAGGCTGTGAAGAATACGTAATTGACGTTCAACCTAAACTAGAACCAAAACGCGAAATACCCGTGCCTCCACTCGTAATCGCGCGAACATTCAATACAAGCCAACTGACCGTACAATTAATGCAAAATACGAATCAATTAACACTTTACATATTAAGGGAAACAGTTCAATCCTGAATGAAACTTTGCTTTGAAAATTCCTGGACTGAACGGAAGTAATGTATGAGGAGAACTCCAGTTTAATCACATAGGTGGACTGAAGTGTAAAATTTGGACTTACGTTGACTAAACACCCGTCGACTAAAATGAACTATTTGAGAATCTTTGTTTGGTTTCGTACGAGGTTCAAATCGTTCGGAGAGGTTAAACTTTTTAATATTGTGAAAACAAAGCGAGGTGATGTGCTGACAAACGACGTCACTGCGGAAACAATTTTCTGAACCTTTGTTTTTCCAACAGTTTTTTGTTTTTAAATTCATAGTGATTATTAAAATTACACCATAACATTTCCAGCCTTCGATCCAACTTTAATCTGTGTTGAAACTTTTGGTTTTAAAATATTACCTTGAATCGGGTTTACCTTTAGAGGAAAAACAATCTAATAACACTGCGAACCTACCATGCGCAGAAATGTGTTCTAATGATCTACGCCGTAAGTGATATAAGTCGTTCAGATTTATTTCATTGCCGCAGACGCAGCAAAGTTTAAGAAGAATTCACGCAACTCCGTTCTACAACACCTACATATCTCTGTGTGTCCAGCAAATGTTGGTCAACGTGACATTTAAACACTTACATAATGAACTAGAGTAGGATAACTATTGGAGAATTATGGCCATTTCTATACATAACATTATCTATTATCCAATTTAGAAACATGACACTGTAAGTTTACAGTGAAAGAAAAACTTTGTGTTGAGACGGCCCAATTATTTCACAAAATTTTAAAGTGACCACAATATTTTAGTATTAACAAAATGTGTTTGTGGCGAGTACATATATTATTTGGCTGCCTCAATAGCAATGAAACATTTCGTAGTTGCCACACAATATTTTTCCCCTTGTATACATGAATATATTCATCACACAAGGGACGAAGAGGGAACTTTTACTGAGTATTAAAATTCGTGGTTAGGCAAGATACGAATGACAATTTAGAATACGTTACTTTAGTGTTAAGATCCTCGTCGCCATCACAATATTTCTTTGATAGTGTGTATTTTCCAACACTACAGACTTGTGAAATTCGCCATATTGCATGGTGGCAGAATAGACTTCGTTGCCTTGTATATTTCATGGCAACATTTCGCATTTTATTGACCACGTCCCATAATAATTGTCGGCCAAAATTATCCTACGCAGCAACCTACAACACTATCGGTCACTTGAGAACATCAAATGATTATATAGGCTTATTCTTAATTAGATCGGCACCTTTTGGGAAGTGATTCTTGACAAAATATGACTAAAACATAAGGACTACTTATGGCCTAAAGTAAGGGAGACAGGCACACTTAAAGTTAAATGTTTGGAAATGCTTTTGTGTACGTAAATACGAAACTGCGTGATATTAAGGAACAATTTTTCGTACCAGATTTATGTGAACGACGCTGTTAACAGTGTGTTTGTATTTGCAAAATCGTCCCTATAACATTAATAAAGTCGGTAGACGTATTATTGTAATTGTTCGAAAAGTGATAATCATGGCGTTTAGTTAGAATTTTAAAAAAATAGATTAAGAAGTAAAATGTTTACAGAAACAAAAATAAAGTCGCATTTGTATGACACTTTAAAAGCATTGGTTCTCGTTGAAATTCATGCCGTAGTCATTTTTTAAACATTCAATAATAACGCCTGTCGCTATGCAACCTGTGTAACGTAAGCTAGGCGGTCTGCCTACCAACACAGGCGCAGTGCTCTGCACAATCCTTCAGTTTTCATTTAGTCACTGTATGTAGTGTCATTGATTTCACATATATAGGCCTACCGAGTGAACGCTAGAACGTAAAAAAAAGAACATACGTGACATGGTTTTAGGATATTTGCTTCCTTTTATGATTTAAAAACAACATTAGCAAAAACAGCTTAATGGACGACTTTAAGTACACAACCTTTGATGTGTCAAGCCGCAGGGGGAGGTTACTGTGGGAAACAAAGCTTGTTTACAAAATACCGATTTGTTAGTTGCTGATGGTAGATACTAAACATTTTGTGCACTCATAGACTTGCATGCAAGGGTAAAAAATATTAGTTTCAATTTCATGGTTGAGGTAAGCAAATGCATAAGATCAATGTTTACCTGGAAAAACGGCAAATTATAAACAAATAATCAATTTTCTTGCCATACATCTCATCCGGGACACGTAAAACCAAACACCTAAATGAAGGTTATGTTCAGTTGCAGTATCCATGGAGATATGAACTGTATCCCACACCACACTGAAGCTCCGCCTCTTTTCAAGTCGTCCATTGTGACCTTAAACTTGAGCGACACCCATAGTTGACGGAGTTCAGAGATCGCGCGAGTAGCTCATGTTCAACCAGCTCGTGGTGAAGGAAGGGGAAGGTAGGGGGTTGTCTGTGAGCCACAGTGATCGACCGTGCAAGCTGCGGCCCGCGGCCCTGGAACGAGACAGGGCAGCCGGCTCATTATGCGTGTGCTACCTCAAAGGGACCGCGGTAATTAAACCGCAACTCGCCACCAGGCGGCAGCGAGATACTCTTGCCACCACAACGCCACCTCCTCGCAGTGTCGCCAACATCACAGGCCGAACCTAGCTGACAAGCAGTGTACAAGATGACTAGACACACTGGTAATTCGCGAGTAAAGTTGATTGTTCGCTAGGCTCCAACATGCTATGTTTAACACTGAAGGTTTTGCAACTATATTTGTTATCGTTTGAGGCCGGAAAAATTCGCGGGTTCACTGACATGTAGGCTAGCTTCCAGGAATATATGTGAAATCGTGCAGGCAGCAGTTGTTTAAGCTACTCACCGATAAAGTGAAATGGGCCCATATTCAGTTACTGTTTTATTATTGGCTTAAGGGCGCGGGTACTGCAATTTTCATCACTAATTTTTATTTTTTATTTGTACCAGATATTTTTTTTTCTTACTTTAGACACAAAATTTGACTAAATTTGGCTCTTATGAAATTTTTTTATCTCTGATAGTTTTCGCGTAATGGTTTGTTAAAGTCATATTTTGCATGTTTCCGTTTTAAGGACTACACTAAAACCAACTGACATAACTAACTCAAAAAATCGCAGTGGATAAAGAATTTGCAGGCTACAATGTCATGCCCATAAAAATAAAGAATAAAAATTATTCGTATTTTTAAAAAATGCTAAAACTGAAAATAAAAAATTAAAAAATTCCATTTTTTTAATACAAATAATTTTTATTCTTTACTTTAAAGAGCATCAAATTGATAAAAGGCGATATTTCTTAACATGAGTTATTAATCAAATATGTTCCATTTCTTCTCATCTACCATCCCTATCAACCATTTTTCAACGTTAACTTGTTAAATCGCTAAAACGTCTTGAAAAGTTGAAATAACTTATGTATACATGTTGTCCAGAAACTCGCCCGAAACATTTCAGGTGTTGAATATATGCATTGTAATAAAAAAAACAATTATTTAATACTAGATTACATTTTTGAAAAAATAGCTTACACTCAGTAACAATATAGGAATCATAAGATATCTATTTTTCTCCAGAAAGTGATGTTTGCATGCTTTCTTACATGCCTACTCGCCTCTATGGGCAATGTGCTCAAATGGCATGCAGTCTTTCTGTGGGCGATTCACTGGACCGAGACTTCATGCTGCCGTCGGGCGATTCACCGGACCGAGACTTCATGCTGCCGTCGTGTATTTTTATGGCACACTAATGTAGATAAAAGTATAATGCAGGTATTAAGACTTCTCTGAAGTGTATGTCCAGAAAATGAAAGAACTAAAACTGAATATGTAAAGTTTCAATTGATTTGTGCATGTTATCAATTCATATATAACTTATAGAACAAAGTCATTTTGAATTTTAAGACGAGAAGATTCCATTTCCAAACAAATCATAACTTTGTGATTCCATTCAGGTAGGCCGCAACATAGCAAATTTCAGCACTTGGTTTTCTCAACATAAATGTTGAATCACATAAACTAGTGTTTTATAGGTGTAATATTGTAACCAATAATCCCTACAAAATCTGAAGTCTTATATCTGGTGTATTGGATAACTGTAGCAAATATACAACTAAGGTGTATTTATTCCTCCGATGGTTTTACCGTTCGAATAAAGTCTGCAACAATATTTTGGTTAAGACAGGTCATCACAAAGGTGTAAGTTTGAAGAGAACAACAACAGTCAACTGTTCGGCCGAAACGAGGAAGACAGGAAAGGTATTTCCACGGCAGATATATATATATATATATATATATATATATATATATATATATATATATATATATATATATATATATACATACACACACACACAAACACACACTTCCTTGACGACGATACACAGCTGAGCCTACAGAAATCATGACTAAATTCTGAGCTCCGCCCCTGTCCCAGCCCCATCGTTCATGTCTTCCGGAAACACGTAGGGTAAGGGCAGAGGCATCTGGCATGCAATTTCTTTTGATGAAGATGTAGTTAGTTGCATACGCCACGTGGGTAGACGGCAGGGGTATAAAGCCTCGCAGGCATCAGCGTGGGCGGGCGAGGGGTGACCAACGGCTCCCCGCAGGAAGAGCGCCCATGACCCAGCTAACCCCCATCAACCCTCGCGTGTGCTGCCTGCCTGCCAGGAGCAATCCCGCACGCAGTTTGCATGGGAATGGCGCATTTCTGGCAGCGCCGCGATATAAGCCCTCGTCCTTGTTTACTGGCGCCACGATGCCTGTTCTCTCACACACGTCAATAACACACGTTGCCCAAGCGTACTTTTTTCATCTTATTTATTTCACTCCACCAACAACTTTTTTACCCGCTGTATATCCGCAACACCCCCACGTGACGGCGTACAGCGGGTCGGCCTAACCGCGCTCCAGGCACGCAAATTTTGCGTTAATATTTAGCGACCTGCAAAATTCTTGTTTGGTAAAAGACTAGACTTGACAGTCCTATATATACACAACTGCATTACGATTAGAGACGCTGGAAAATCACGAAAATATTTAACAGTGTCTCCAATAAACTGTATTATCTCATTCGTGACATGTGTGAAAAGTTTTCTGGCACATCACACACGTTCTGTGTTAAAACTGTACAGTTCTAATTGGATCTGTTGAAGATTGGACACAGTGTTTCATATAAACGAAAGTCAACATAGGTGCAAAACCTTCGATGTTATATATAGCATGTTGGAACCTAGCAAATAATCACTTTTCCCGCGATTTACCTGTGTCTGTAATTATGATGTTATACTGGCCGTAGCCTGCATGCGATGTCAGCTACGTGTGTGACCGCTTAACATCAGGTTGGTCACTCAAACCTGCAACTTTTAATTACTGGAGAAATGCATATTACCCGGCAGACCACGGCACTGTTATCCCTTTGGGTAGGAACCTGAAAAATTCGAGTTTTCATTCTCGCACATTCCAGGATTCCAGCAACTGTAATATCGTGCCACTTGCACAATTGGTCCTGGACTTATCTGATACCTCCTTGAAGTCACTGAGCCAATAACAACATTGTAACTAAATGCAGGCCCATTTCACTGTGTCAGCGAGCAGGCAATGTTGATGTTGTGCGCTTGAGTTCACATAAATTCTTGGAGACTAGTCTCCTGGTCAGTGAACATGTGAAAATTTCTCGTCTCTACCTATGGGGGAAGTTGCACGTGTATGTAACCATTTGGAGTCCAGCCTGGTGGAAAGTAATAACGCGAATTTTGCATGCCCCTTGTTATTACTTACCGACCGGCCAGAATTCACTGGCCTATACTAACCCGAATACACTCCGTGATGTTATTGCCTCCTGGCCTTCGCGTCTTTGTTTGTCCGCACTATCGGGTATTCTTTAATGTTTGATGCAATGGGAGATTACAATAAAAATGTATTGGTTTGTGGACATACGTCATTGCTCATGTTTTGTTAACCAAATGTGTATTGAAAGACAAAAAGACAAAAAAAAATTCACAAAACGTAAGAAAAAAATCCCAGAGGAATTTCCTCTGAATTTTTTTTATTATTATATTTTCCAGCAAGAATTCAATAGATAGAGTTCAGTCAAGAACTTGACAACATCCACCAAACACAAAAGTCAGACACAAAGAAAGACCAGATTCCCAATGTGAGAAAAGATGGAAGTATACATAAATAGTGTGTTTTTTTTTTTTTTTTTGTATTTTGTCACGTTGTCTTTCAATACAAGTTCGGTCAACAAAACATGAGCAACGGCATATGTCCACAAACCAATAAATTCTAACTACCGGATAGTGGCTACTTTTGTAGCTGACCTTGTACGATTTGTTGAAAACGGTCTTCAGGCGTGCCACACAAACTGTCGAACAACAGCTGAAGTCAGATGAGCACACGTTAACTTGAAGCCTAGTATGATGAGAAACAATAACGCGAAACTTGCAGGTCCTTACGCATAGCCAGCTGTTGCGCCAGACGTCAAAGGAAGGTTGATGGGTAACTACAGTCGCCATATTGGACCTCTGTATCTTTCATCATAGCTAGAGGCACGAGTATTTCGCGTATTCATCTGGTAACAGCCTAGACTTCTCAGACCTATACACACTGGCCGAAGTCAAATATCTATTGGCTTCTAACCGTAACACGTGTTACCACCACGACTTGTTTCCTTATTTATCACTGGCTTGCAGTCGTCAAAGATGTGTTAAAACAGGTTTCGTCTAATTACAGAAGGAGTAGTAAAGTATACATTATTGGTAGAGACACTGGAAAATCGCGAAAATGTTTAGCATAGTCTCCAATAAACTATAGTATATAAACCGGGACACGTGTGAACTGTTTTGTGGCGAATCACACACGCCATGTGTCCAAGCGGTGCAGTTCTAACTGGGCCTGTTGAAGAGAGATAAAATACTTCATATAAACGATAACCAATACAGAGGGCCCGGTAGTTTTGGCGAAAAGATTTTTGCTCCACTTTGTTTCAGTGTCTTACGTGTACACCTGCAGCTCAACTTTATGGCTATTGAGAGAGTGTTTCTGTGCAGAGTCGTTATACATTTGACTGTGCCAATCAGAACATGGATAACTGCCACACATCACGTCTGTGATTTGCGGGTTTAACCTCCACACGCTGGGTGTTACGGCATCCGATCACTGACCACATAGCAGAGATGCATGTGTGCACGTAATACACTTGAGTGCTGCGAAAAATCTTTTCGCGAAAACTACCGGGCCCTACCAATACATATACAAAACATTCAGTGTTATATACAGCATGTTGGAACCTAGCAAATAGTTAACTATTCCCGCGATGTTCCAGTGTCTCTATTGGCATTCAATCTGACCTAGAAATCAATACGCGAAATAATCGTAATTATAATCACAGCACTTAGAAACCGAACTTTTAATGGTTACATGCGTCCATCCGAGCAACTGTTGCCAAGTTACAGGAGAACTTCAGAATAGTACAAAAAAAAAACTCGCTAGTAGGCCTATCTCTAAAACTATGTTTCTTACAACAGCTAACGGCGTTTTTTTTACTGTGGTGTTTTTCTGCATTTCGGCACAACTCACCCGCAGTTGCGTATGCCCACAGAACGGTCCAGTTCGGACGATTCCTGCAATGCATTAGTGTTACAATGTTCATATCATAATTCTTGATTCACATTCATGTCTGAAAATAGAACTTAATTGGAACATAAAATTTGCATCGATAGATATTCTGACATCACAAGCAAATTATGCTAATTATTTTTGGCATACGAAACCATCCACAGTTATTATTAAATGTTCTACTCACGGACGTTTCTACAGGACAGACCAATACCAACATTCCATCAATAGTAATTTGATATAAACCACAAAGCGTTACTCTGTTTTTGACGTAACTTGAGCTCTAATAATGAAACTGTGATACATTATATTCGTAAACAAAACCAATAAATGTCACTAGATAGCTGTTCCTCCACTTGAGGGCGCCATCCACGAGCTTCAAATACGTTTAATGTACACGGAAATACTTTTTTTTTACGAAACTGTTCCACATGCACCCAAGGGTGGAATGCCATTGTTAAGACACCGTGCTCATTAAAAACACCATCTAAGCCCTCCAAGACAGCAATAAACGGCCTTTTCAGACTGCCGTACTTCAAAATGTACTAACGACATGTAGGCGAAACTCCGATAGAAACATGCAATGAACTTTGGTACAGATGTTCATCGGTAAAATTATACGGTCATCGCTTGAAGTCACATACCAAAAATGGGTCGACGGGAAACTTGCACGCTACTTCAACGTCTAGCTCGTTGTAGCGATGCGGCGTTGGATGCTCGCTTCATGATCGGCCTTATAGCTCCGCCGCTTCTGAGCCTCTTAACACATCATTCAACGCTAAAAGCATTAATCTAAAACTGTAGGTTTCCTGAAGCCATTTTGCGAAAGAAAAAGTATAGCAATCCTAGACAACAATTTTAGCCAACGTTTTAAACACAATAGTTTCCAGTGTTACGAACTTCTGAGGCACAATCTCTGACGTCGTGCATTTAAATGTAATGCAAGAGATCACGCGTAACAAATTAGTAATTCTGGATAAATATTTATTCATAAAGTTGGCAAATACCATTATTTAGTATTGTCACGTAGTATAGTAACCACAATGGCTTCGAAAAAAGCGTAGAAATCAATTTATGTTTTCAGCGTTTATTTACCTACCACACACTCTTAAGGTAAAATTCCACCGCCATTTAAGTTTTATTTCAATTTTGTTATAACGTCCGTTTGTCATTTACTGCTGACCTTCTGCTCCGACAGAAATACGACTGGGTCAGTTTAAACATGATGGGATCCTTTCTTTAGTTTGGCTTGTAGGATTACAAAGGTTTAAACATTTATGTGTGTGTGATTTCTTAAACTTTCAATCGTAACTATCCCCAAGTTATTTTCTTCGGCCTGTCGTGGCCAAATATACAAACATAATACGGGGGAAAAAATTGAAAAATCAATCCAAGTTAGCAAACGATGCTCTACGTTTATCAAGAAGAAGAAAAAACAGTTGTCTCTAAGATCGACAAAACCAATATGCAGACATCGGTAAAGTAATACTAACACCTGCAACCAAACTGACAATTGAATGGCATAACGCAAGAAATCCTAGTCAAGCTACAGAAGTTTACAACGGAGAAAATTACTTTCAACTTGATTATACTCTAAAATGTTCAGCAATTAAGTAAACAAAATGAAATAGGGGCAGGGTATTAAACAAGACATGATAGCGAAATTCTCATTAATCATATTTGCCGTTATACTGACTGTGTTTACATCGCAAATGACAGGCTATGTCTCGTAGCCGCATGTATATTACCATAGTTGTAAGATCTATGGAACGAAAGAAAATTAAAAACAAATACCATAGAGTGTTTATCTTAAAAAAGTAATTTTTTACAATAAAAAAACATTGACAAACACTGTCTTTCGCAAAGCAAAAATGCCGCGCAGACATGAGTGTCTGAGGAGAAAGACCTCCCAGTGGAAGGCTAGAAAGGCACAGCAGATGGTGCTCAATCTTCCGCAGTGTCCGCCCACAATGGGCAATCTGCTGTCGGGTGTAAATGGCGGTACTCGAGGAGAGCTAGGGTTGTAACAGGGGAAGAGGGGGAGGAAGCAAGTCGACCATCCAGCAACTGCGACCCGCGCCCCGCCAATCATGGAGGACAACGCCAGACAGTATCGGAGTGATGTACGCCACCGGGCGCCTATTACTCTCCATTAGGCACCGTCCGTTTGTCCGACAATGCGACGAGCGTGGTCGCAGTTATACAACCGCTAGCGGCATTCCCCACAGCGTCTCCTACTTTAGTCCTCGTCGGGTACTGCAATCGAGTGGTCGTGACGAAAACAATTGTGGTGGGGAGTGGCAAGGTTTGCTGGACCATTACTTATGCTGGAACGAACTCCGTAAAACGCAATAGGGAATAGCGTGGCAAAATTCTAAACACGCCCTATTGCTAGGGCCATGAACTCTCCGCGAAACGAATGTTGTCCCAGTTTGTTTCAGTGTCTTACGTGCACATCTGCAGTTCTGCTTCATAGTCAGCGATTCTGTGCTTTACCTCTCACGTGTCTTGAGGATCAACCCACAAACCTCCGACTTGTGGTGTTGCGGTAACCTTATCGTGATTGGCACAATCTAATGAGACACGTCACTTGACACAGACACGCTGCCAATAACCATGAAGCACAACAGCAGATGTGCGCGTAAGGCACTGAAACTAACTGGGACACAATTCTTTTTGCGAAAACTTCATGGCCCTACCTATTGCTAACGTCAACTGAAGCGAGTGATATGCACTATGTTCGAAACCATAGATAACACTCGCGCTTGTCTCATGTAGACAGTAACTTCCCAAGATGATGAAACAAGAGTTTTGAATGAATCCAACAATAACTACAAAGCACTAAATGACCATTCTTCGAAGAACCCTGAAAACTGTCTACGACAACCGCGTATCAATCAGCAAAGATCTCTATTAGTACATAGTAGAGATGGTAAAATTTCGCGAATTCCATGACCTGCATGTTACAAGCATATATCCTATGCATACTCAAGTCCAATATAGTGACAAAATAACGAGATGACATTGGAGTCTGTGAGCTTTGTTATTACAACTATATCAAAAATGTTTAAAACGATAAGTCAGGCATTAAAATCTCACTATGGAATATAAAGGAATAATGAGGTGAGATCAGACCGGGAGGAACCGCGACGGAATGCAAGTGCGGGGGAACTAGGAGATCATCGAGAAAACCTACCGGACAATGCTAACGTCCTCTTCGATTCCCACGTGCGAAAATCGGGAATACTACACCGCCAAACAAACTCACGTTGTCGAAGTGAGATGTGGACAGTCTGACAAGTACATAACCGCAAAATGAAAAACGTTTTACTCGATAGTATTTTGATATTACAACGGTTGCCAATTAAATAATTTTACAATACGTTTCTTATAGAGTCGACATTTGTAAGAAAACTGCAGTCATTCATTTGTAAGTGTACCACGCTACTGTTAGTACAAATGCAAAATCAGGAAGAAAAAAAAAAGGACTGCACAAACAAAGTTCAATACAAAAAACTTACAGACCAAAATCAGCTGAGCCTACAGTCAATTAAGTATTTGGCTTCTGGATGAGGATGTTATACAAGTTGAGTGCTCATATCCCAGACATATTCAGCGAATCACATATACACGTTGATAGCATAACATCTCGCTATAAATGGTGTACATAGCCTTAATTAAAGCACTCGCGAAAGTCTTCCAAAACCTACTACGAGGAGATAGTTTTAGAAACAGAATGTGTGAAAACTGTGTGGCATATATCGTCCAAAAAATCTAAAAACTGCACTCACAATTAAACTTCCAACCACAGTTCTGTCTAATAGAGTTGGAGTAATCAAATACTAATACTGCAAAAAAAAAAAATATTGAACATGGAATGTGAAATGAACAGAACTTGTGAACATTAAAAAAATTTAACGGAATAGGAATACCGTTACAAAAAATTATTATTAACGGTTCAGCTACGTTAAATAGTAAAGAGAAAAAAAATTTCTTAGAAAAATTTCCAAAAAAATTTGAGACATACTTCGTTGTCCGGAATTTTGTGGCAGAAATTTTTATCTGAATTCATACAAATGATTCTAATGAATTTTAGGGCGTACTTTACACACATTAACGTAAACTATAATGGAGATGGGCAATCAGCATAACTGCAGGATTGGATATTCAATACCTACTAGGAAGGAGATCTGCCAATGTTTTATATTGTAAGACAGAAAACATTGAATACAATTGCGGACTGAGAACGTGTTTTTTTCCTAGCAGGAAAATCTTCAAGATAGCAAGTAATAATTAAAAACCTATCAGTCAGTGTCCTGACTTGTACATAAAATTTAATACACAGTCATTTCCGGAACGTGAAACGTATAACTCTTACAGTGAACGTTAATAACTGAAAACTCGTCCGCCGAGTAAACGCGCAATAGATTATCCGGAAGTAAACCAGGTCAACGCTTCTGGACACATTGAAAGCACAATGAGAAAATATTGTATTGTGTATTGTCTTCTGTTTGCGACTGCAACAGAAAAATGGATTTATAATCAGCAACCAAGTTGTGGCACCGTTCTAGCTCTCCCTCTCTCTCTCTGTCTCCCTCTATCCCCCTCTCTTCCAGCTACGACAACTGTTCACGACACAAATGTGATATTATTTCATGTCAGATGCAGTTTACCGTCGACAAAGTCGTCGTGAGTATAAACTATTCTGGGAGTATTTTCGTTGAGACCGTAAACAAGCTCTGACGAATGAACGACGAAGTGAGTTCAAGCCTGAAGTTTCTTTTGTCAGTCAACAATGAGCCGAGTACGCACTGCACTACGGATATACGTAGTTGTGTGATTGTTAACATGTAGTGTTCGGGGCGGCTGTTAAACCAATGAGACCACTATTACAAAGAAAGCCTGCTCTACATACCTGGAAGTTAGTATGTCTACTTACAACGTGAGGAGGTCAAACGACCTTGGTTAAATTTATTTAATACACGTTAACGCACACATTGTGTGTGCGTGTACTACAATTCTTAGAATAGTATCACCCATCTCGGAGGAAAGTAACGGTTAGAAAATATGGACGGCTATTTCTTCTGGAATTACTACCGCATGGAAAATTCTATGGATGGTCAATTCAAACTATAAATTAAAACGTACAGTCTGCATGTGGCTACTACTGGTCACATTAAATGTTTTCTTTTGTTTATAGGAGTAATTAGTAGCTATGGTGAAACTGATTCTGCTTCCGAATAGCAGTGTATGTGCTGTCAAGATTGTAATCCTAGTATTCACAGACGAAGTCTTCGGGTGTTCGCGATAAAGCGACAACTTTTTTTTATTTGATTTTGCCAGTTTACGAAATTCCGACACTTGTTGATAAAAGTATAGCTACTAGTTAAGTAATAAAACTGTGCACACATTCTTCCGCAACTCCAAAGTCTACGGCTAAGGCTACAACAAAATACACATTTTAAAATTAATCTTTACAAGACGGCGATCATTTGCCGTGAACATGCTGTAACCACAGTAGCAATGATGTACAGTGTATACTAACGACACAAAACTTTCGTGCTTGAATATCTAACAAGTCTTTACATCCCCAGATTTGCCGGCTTCCGCACATTGAAAAAAAAAGAGTATGGTTATAGATACCATACTTCTGTTAAAATAGGGACAACAAAACAGTTTGGTTGTTGGTACTACTCTGGACAGTTCCTTCAACAATCTGTTTTGTAGAAGTTACCATCTGGTATGTAAAAGCAACAAGACTCTTTGTTTCTTCTACAGAACAGATTGTTGAAGGAACTGTCCGGAATAGTACCAACAACCAAACTAGTTTGTTGCCCCTATTTTAACACAAGTATGGTACCCACAACTATACTCTTTTTTCATTGTAGCCTAGTCGGTTATGAGCCGGTCAACGGTGAAGAAGGTCCTGGGTTCGAATTCCGGCTAGGACCTGAATGATGTGATGTCTCTTCATCTCACTTCACCCTCCTCGGCTCTCAAGATCACGGGCCATTTAACCCTTTCATTTCACCTAATCCCCAACTTATATGTCTGTCGGACGGGATACGATAAATTCATTAACTACTAGCTGTCCCCACATGCGTTTCAATGTCTATTAACATTTCTGAGTGCCTCGTTCTGACATTTAGACTTTTTTTTTTGTCAGAAACCTTCGCGGGCACATAGAATGCAAACAAACATTCATAATTTATTAGACTAGCCTCTCGGCTGGAGAAACGAATGGTGTGACAGCGGTAAATCACTGGACTCAAACCAAATACCCCGGCTAGGTTCTCAAAACCATTCTGATTTCGACTTTTAAAAGATTTTATAAAACGCCCCAGGCAAATAATATAATGATTATCATAGGCCATTGTTGTTTCCTTCTCAGTTCCTTGTATGTCCGAACGAATGGTTTCATAATGTGTTGACGAGAATCAATCTGCTGTAACTTACACATCTAGACTGTATTGGATCAGCACCGCTAGCTGGCTTCCTGCATCTGAAGGGCGTCAAAGTAAGTAAAAAATTTAATATATTTATTTAAAACTCTAATTTACCACTTTAAGAATCCTCAAATAGCACAAGGCATTGTTAGAGGTACACGGAGGAAAATTAGAGGAGTCTGCTAGGGCCTCCTTGAAGAATCACCCCAGTATTCGCACTGAGGGACTGCGGAAAACCGTTATCACACTGTAAACAATTGTTTGTAAATTTACCACACAGATATATAGAAGTGTTAAGAAAGAAGGTATGGTAAAAATTTGTCCGTGCATAAATAGTAGCGTTCTTATGTATTTAAGGAAACCGTCAAATATATTCTAATGTTATCAGACGTGTACAGTAATTATAGTAAGTGTTACGCAATTTACAAGATTAAGTATGGTAAGGTTGCCACACTGCGTATGAGGGAAAAAGTTCCCATACTATTTAGTACGTTGCATTCCAGTGCAGGATGGCCGGAGCCAGGGATCGAATCCTGGGTCTTCTCGAATACGTGGCAAGCGTTTATAAACACTGCTCCACCACGCTCGGATAACACAACGGAGAAGAGGGGACACAAAGAGGAACAGCACGCGCCATGGAAGTTGGCGGGTAACGAGCTGGAATGTGTTGCATATAATATTACTACTGTTTTAAATTCGAGTGGCTAATTTACATAGGTCAGTGTCATTCCGGTATTTATAGGCTACTGGTTGTTTTTGCAGCTGCATGCTGCTTGAATTCCTTGAATGTGCCCTTCACTCAGTAGCTGCCACTCGCCATCTAAGCTGGCGCGCAGTGTAAAGACAGACAGACGGAGGCAAGGAAACCTGTTTGCTAGTCGCTGTCCTTAAGCACGGAGAACAACGAAACCGTATTAACAAAACTGATATAAGTACAGAAAAACATCGGAATGCAGCACGAATTGGATAAAAGTGAACGGAAGTTAACAGAAATAAAAAACTAAAATTATAAGGCATATCTAGGAGTGCGTGGAGCGACCAGCAGGCGAACATGACTAACAAAATATTATGTAGGAAAGAGGTTAAGTGTATATTCATACCCAAATAACTAGAACCCGCAAAACAAGTATAAACTGTTCAACATAATGTCACCTGATATTTCACCACAATTTGTGGGTCGAAATACTGGTATTTCGCAGCCTCTGCGACCCAAGTGTAGGCCTAATATCATTTCACTCGTCTTCTATCTCCTACAACGTGACGACGAGCTTTAAATATTATTCAGGGACAACCTGTATACAGATTCCACAATACAAGTGGGGAATAATTTGACATTTTGAAAACCTATTAATACCACAATTTCACTGATCATATTATCAATTATGTCGTTACAGGAATGGCATTATTTTGTCACTTTTTAGACACACACAATCGTAGAAATGCTGACTCGTAAAATATCATATAATTTAAATCTGTAGTTCAACTAAATAACTCTACTCAATATGATAGCTAATTTCATGTCCTATAAAAATTGTGACCCCTTCTCAACTGCCTTACTACAAGCATACACACTCTGTCTCGCTTTCTCTCTCGCTGCTTTTACAATGTCTCGGGCTACCACCGACACTTGAAAGGCTTGTTTACCAAGCCTGCATGTATAGGGTTTAAACAAGAAATCAATGTTAAAGAAATCACAAGTATACACTTTTAAGATAACTTGCAAAAAGCCAACAACCCATGTGGATTTGTTACATTTAGTACTTAACATCTGGAATCTGTTAAATTTCACATTTAAAAAAAAATAAAAACACACAAGACATTTAAAAAAAAATTTCTGTCACAGCATTGCTAAATGCATTTAACGTAAAACTCTTTGCAAGAATTACTAACAAAGTGAAGTCGCTTAGCATCCCTTGAAATTCATTTTTTTATTGCTTTTAAATTCATCAAGTTTTTCGAAATATTTAAAAGACAGAATAGCCCAAGGTTAAACCGTAATTACATGCAAACAAAAAAGCAGTTTTAAATAAATTGCTGCGTTATCTTCAGGAAACAAGTGGGTAAAAAAATCGTCAGTTAATTATAAAAAAAGTTTTTTTCCCTTTACATACGGATGGAGATTTATCACAGGACAAGTTCAATGTTTGCTACACTCCAATGTTGTGTTATAATATCCCCTCTTTTCTTTCGTTACTGGTGGGTCCCTATTTGACTGGGCCATTATAATTCTGGTGCGCTACGAATGAACGTATGAGTAGAGACGATTGTTAATCGCAGAAAAACACACGTTCAGCTTACTAGAACATTACTGGCTATTGCTGGTACTTGAAGCTGTTACCCATTTGACTGAGCCAATAAGAATCTCGATATCGTAATATTTGATGATTGTTATTGGTAAAGACTGGAAAAACTCGCGGGTTCACTGACATGTAGGCTAGCCTCCAAGAACATCTATGTATTCAAGCAGACATTATCTGCTCAATGGCTGCTCGATGACACAGTGATATAGGCCTGTATATAGTTGCTTCTGTACTATTGGCTAAGCGACTTCCAGGAAGTGTCAAATAAGTCACGGGCCAACTGCGAAAGTGGTACGAACTTACAGTTGCTGGGATTCTAGCTTGGGGCCGAAAGAAAACGCGAATTTTTCAGGTCTTTAGTTATTGGTCTGCAGACAGCTACGTTGTGTCAGTAGTATATCACCGAATCATATATGTTGAAAGAAACTACAGAGTTTTTAAGGGTATGTTGGCACAAAACATTTTCGCGATGTACAATCATCTCTACGAATTAGACTTGTCTGTAAATAACTACACCGCGGCACACACACGTCAGCCAATCCTATAAGGCGCAGAAAGCTACACTGATAGCTAGAGCCATGCACTTATCGCGAAAATTATTTTGCCTCAGTCTGTCCCAGTGACTTACGTTCACATCTGCAGTCCTACTTTACAGACAGCGATTGGCTGTTTGAACTCTCACTTAGCTTTGGCTTCTAACCGGACGTTACATACATGACGTTGCAGTAACCACATTGTGATTGCAACTGTCAAATGAGAGATGTCACTTCACAAAGACACGCTGCCAATAACCATTACTGGATATGATGGCATATCGCGAAATTTATTTGTGCCAACATACCTTTGAAAACGCTGTAGTTTCTTGCAAGTATGATTTGGCGATACACGTCTGACACACTGTAACTGTCTGCAGACTAGTAACATGCATCAAATATTACAATAGCGAGATTCCTATCGGCTCAGTCAAATCGGGTAACAGTTCCACGTACAAGATAAATCCAGTATTGTGATAAGCTGAACGTACGTTAAAACCCAGCAAACAGTCAAGTTTTCCCGCGAAAAAAGATCGTCTCTCACCATGACGCATATCTGTAGATGTGCACGTAAGTAGCTGAAACAAACTGGGACAAAATTATTTCCGCAAAATGTTCATGGCCCTAATGATAGCAGAAAAGATTCTCCCGATTTTCCATCATCTATATATACCTTTACTGTAATCCGAATAAAATTATTACAACGGATAAGGTTAATTCTACTGCAGGTTAGGAAGAAAAAAATTTTTTTTTTCCACATAGGAGAGTTTGGCAAAGGGAAAATTTCTGCTGCTATCGCTAAGGGACCAGAAAAATACGAAACTGTAATACAATTAAACCAATTTCGAGTTTTAAACTATGAACTTTATGTAACTTTAAAATTCAGGAAAGCTCTGTGATTGGTCTATCTGCACCCATTACCGATACCAGGGCTCAAGCAACAGAAATTTTCCCTGTGATAAACTGTTAACATTGTTCTTTCAAACCTGTAGCAGAATGAACCTTACCACGGATACTTACGAAATAAAGGAAATTTATATTTCAGATCATTTAACACTACATTCGGTACACATTGCTGTGTACAATTCAAACATTAAAAATGCTTCCCCATGGACGTAGACAGTGTAATCAACGTTCAGTGAGTGCACTCTAACCGTTATTTGTTTTAAATCTATTGCATTAGACTATCCAATTCCCTGGGTATTTCACGAGGCAAACATTACAACAGCATAAACATGTGCCAGCAGTTATTGTTTATTCGATTCGTTACACCCAACAGACAATACTTCACTAAACAAAGCGTAAAACATTTACAAGAGGAAAAAAATACACTCTCGTACATTCTTAAGCCAGTGTATAGTAGCACAATGTGTTGTACAAGCCCCAGTGGGAATTCGCATGTATCTGTTAACCGAGAATTTTTGCCTCGAATAGACTGCTACATGATACTTTGCACAGATTAAGGACGTTGTAGTGAGGAAAAATATACATTTTATATTCAAATGTAATAATGTCAGTTTTGTAGGCAATACTTGGGAGTACATTTTCCTCTTACAAAAAAAGCTTAGCTCAGCCAGTTTTCCCATAATGGCACTTCAAAGTCAAAATTCGCACGTTTTTAGTCCTTGTAAGCCACCAAATACATTGAACATACCGTACTTTGACCTAGTGGGGTAACTTTGACAACTCAAAATTTTGGTTTTAATGTTATTTATTCACGAAAGTTTCAAGCATTAGCTATAAGGAGAAATAGAATTATTTAAAATACTCGGCTCAGATTATCTGTTTATTTACCAGAAAATCCAAAAACTAATATGTTAAAGTGTCAAAGTAACCCCGAAAATGGTCAAATGAAATAAAAAAATTCACCCTGAAACTACATTCCTTGATATGTTTTAAAATCAATTAGAAAATATTTTTGTATTTTTTAAAAAAATCTATAAGAAAGGCAAAAAAAATTAAAATTAAAAAAAATTTGAAATGCAAAAATATATTGTAATGAATTTTAAAACATGTCGAGCAGTAGCCCGTAACATGTAGCATAAGTGTGACTTTTTTTTAAATTTCATTATGTTAATTGGTTTTCGCAGCTTATAAGAATTAAAAACGTGCAAATTTTAACTTTGAAGAGCATTTTGGGAAATCTGCTACGCTAATTTTTTGTGAGAGGAAAAGATACTCCCACCTAACGTCTACAAAACCAACACTATTTCCTACAAAAATAAAATTAGAATTATTCCCTACTTTAACATCCTTAAGAAACATGCAAAATAAAACGTTTCCGTACCATCACGTGGTAATGTGATTTGTGAATATACGAAATTTTTGCTAATATGCATTTTTTAAATACAAGTTTCCGTGAGAGGTAACAAAACTTTCAAATGCCTAAGGTCAATTCATTATTATTTTTATGTCAATTAATCAGCGAGTTTGTTGTTATTGTGGGTAAGTTCCCCAACTAGCAAAATATCTAGAACATATTTATCAGGAAAAAGGCCATTTGCACCATTTGATTTCAAAGCCTTATGTTGACATCCGCAACTCTGTTTCATGGCCAGTGATTGGACTTTACTGTGACTTGTCTTTAGATTCTACTGACAAATCACAGACATATTGCGTCACAATATCCTTATTGTTATTGGTGCAGTCAAATGAGGGGCCGTGTCTGAGCAGACACACTGTCAATAGCCGTGACGCAGAGCTGCCGACGTGCACGCGAGACATTGAAACAAAACGATGCAAAAATCTTTTCGCGACAAAATCGTGGCTCTAGCCACTACATGTTTAATAACACGCAGCACAAACGTTAAATAATAAATTGTCTGCTGAATAAATTCCGAGAAGTGTCAGACTAACACCCATATAAATATTGAGTTAGGAGGTAGCCACTCTCCGCAAATTGTGCTTTATCTTGATGGCAACGCAGTTTTGATTCATTGTTCTCTTTCAGCCAGTTGTCACATGCAGCAAGCACTCCATGCCCTGACAGTGCAATATGATTGGTTAGCTGCAAGAGCCGTTATATAACCTGGGACATAGCATGGGGCAGGTCGAATTACCTAACACGGAAACCCGCCATGCGAGGCGACAAATGCCGTGATGTCGTCAGTACCGCAGGTATACTCCTGGTATGGTAGTCATACAGGCTAATGAGTAGAGATATGAACTTTTCGCGAAAAGAATTTTGCCCCACTTTGTTCCAGTACCTTATGTGCATGTCTGCAGTTCTGTTTCATAGATATTGGCAGCGTGCCTTTGAACTGTGACGTTTCTCATTTGACTGTACCAATCACAATAAGGTTACTGTAACACTACACGTCTGTGATTTGCGTGTAAAACCCCATGACACACGAATGTCAAAACATCCAGTCTCTGACCGTAAAGCAAGCCTGCAGACGTGCATACAAGTCACTAACACAAAGTGATGCAAATTTCTTTTCGCGAAAAGTTCATGTCTCTACTAATGAGGAATATAGTACCCTGTAATATCACCTTTAGACCCAAAACTTGCTCGCGAGCAGCAAGCGAGATACGGCGACTGCACATAATCTTAGCACGGTCTTCTTACACATCAACCATCTTCCCGTTCTTTCGCTCGAGCCTTTCTTGCTAAGGCTGCGTCATTAACATCTTCACATTTTTATGGTCTTCTACAGATATATTACCTCCCCTTCCTATTTCTTCAGGTCGGCTGCGACTGCGGTGTTCCCGGTGCTACGTAGCATCTTTTCGCAGTTTATATATACATACACACATACAGGATGTGCAGAAACAAGCGCACAATACCACGCGAATCCTGGACCAAATTAGAAACGAAAATGTAAACGGCATAATATTGTACGAATACATTTTACGTGCACAATGTGGCACCACTGTACGGAGACAGTCCCCTCTTGCGCTCCACGTCCAGGCATTATTTTATGTTAGTTACGTCAAGTGAATGTAGAAGCATGTTTGGACTGCTCGGAACGTGAACCTACATCCATAATATACAGATCAATATAGTGGCAGCAAAATAAGATATCTGTGGAGCGCAAGAGGGGACTAAGTACAGTGCTATGTTGCCACTTCGTGCATATAAAACGTCATCGTACAACATTTTTCCACTAACATTTTCGTATCCAATTTAGGCAGGGATTCGCGTGACGTGCTCATTATGCGTTTGTTTCTGGACATACTCTATAGTGTTTAAATTAATTTTTTGCAATAAGTCTGAAATCACTCCTTGTCTTACGTGTTGCTCTGTGCTAATTATATCTTCTACTTGCGAAGAAACCAATCCGAAATTGCCCGTCATGAAAATAACAGGGACGACCACCCTATCATTGCTCTCAACTTTCTGCCACACGTTTGTGCGAGCATTTGGTTGTATTTTTCGGCCATCTTCTTGAAAATGCCAAACATTGATAGTACTGTATGTCAATAAAGTGCGCACAAAGTGGCATGACAACCATGCACTATACAAAAAAAAGTACTGCTTCCGGCAGAACATTACATAATGGTTGTACAGCACCGCAGTTATCGAAAAGCAAGTCACCAACTTCAAGTTCAGTAACGCTTAAGGCATATTGCCGCTGGTCGGCAGCTTTTCTCGGGGACATCCCGTTTCTCCCAACGATTCATTCCGGCACTTCTCCACACTCACACCATACCACCCCTCACTAGCGCTGAATACACTTGATATTGAATGCTGACCAAAATCTCGTCACTTCTTAAGACTTACACTAATGAAGTTGCACACACACACACACACACACACACACTTGTACCCAGCACACACACACACACACTTGTACCCAGCACACACAAGAATGTTGGGAATGTTTTAACTATGAATTCCGGTGAGATGCGTCCAAAAATTGGCGCCAGACCATTTATTACAGGATGTATTAACAACATTACTTCATATTATTAACAAGAAGGGCTTTTTTGTTGATTAGGACCTCCTCTTTAAAAAAAAACCACATACAGTGCTCACACAAGCTTATAGCCAAAAAACCTTAAAACAATATACGGATAAGGTGGCCACGCCTATTATTTTCAAGGAGTTTAGGCGTTTTCGGAATAGTTTCTTCAGAAGTTGAAGATGTAGTCAGTATAAGGCAATTTTTAGTGCTTTATGATATATTTGCAAAAATAAAATATATCCTTTAAAATTTCAAGGGTGAATACCTTCCTTAATATTATCGCAGGACAATAAACCACATTAAAAATTTTACATAATTTTTATAACGCCCCCCCCCCCCTTCCACAAAGTTTGTTATCAAGTGTAGAAACAACCTGTATATGTGTGTTATTGTTATAAAGTAAGGGCATCAAAATTCAATTTTTTTTTTCAGTAATAAAAAACTACATTAGAATAGCTTAAAATCACGAATCATTTCACTATACGGTTAATAAAAATTTCGATGTGTGTGTGTGTGTATATATATATATATATATATATATATATATATATATATATATATATATATATATATATATATAGGCTATATACACACATAACGTTTTGAAAAGAGCTCTTAATGTTGTTTGATTATTTACACCATCCTGTATTACATGCACTGCAACGTATACGCTAATTACTTGAACACTATTAACTTAATGACTGAATGGTTAGTAAAACGAATATGACTGTGTTACCACTTCACTTACTGCATTACTCTTAACTAGACGTTTTCAATGATTTAACCCCAAACCGTAATAACTAACTTAAAAATATCCCGGTATCAGGTGTTTTTTTCCGTTGCCTAATAGGTGAGTAACTGTCCACTATGACTAATCTCTAATACTGACATCACTGGTACATATATTCCTAGTACAGATTTGCAGTAGCATTGGTTATAGACTAGTTATATCATTGAATTAACAAAGTTCAGCTCTGTGCGAGTATCTTTAATAAAATTATCTATAAAGCTAACGCATGAATGAATAAGCCAGTCGCAGTAAATAACCTATGTGAATTGTTCATCAATTCACAGAAAGTAATAACCTAATAAGAATAAATTGACTCCCGAATTTAATTTTAAAATAACAACATAAAAAATCTATTATTCCGCAGCAATGAAAGTTATTTTGAGGTATTCTAGGAGTAAACGTGAAGCCATGAATGATATATAAATACAGTCGCAAGTTTAGTTTATGATATGTCGTTAATTTCTTTTTCGCAAGTAAGACTGGAGCACAGGGCCCATACGTAAATATTTTTTTTTAGTTCAATAATTTTAAGAAGTGTTTTTAATTGCTCTTTTGACAGAAGTCATGAAAGCCTGATTTATGATAATACCATACCCCGTCATGCATAATGTAACCAAATTCAGTGAGTGATCAGCAGCAATTTCATATCAAAATACCAAACGCCAAGCTCAGCACAGCGTCCGGTAGTTCAAAATAATATTTATTATAGCATATAGGTCTACTTTAACGCAAAGAAACATCTACTTGTCCTAAATGGCTCATCTATAATTCCTCAATTAGCATTTGTGTGTGTGTTTAATAAAGTGCGGCCCAGTTAACAATCACTCGTTCTGCGCTAGTAACACAGCGATGCGGTAGCAAATAATTATTGAAATGCAAATTTAGGGAACACTGATGAATAACATTTACGGCTATACCGCATCCAATAATCGCCCCAACGTGCCACGATATTCGAGAATTACAATTACAACGGCCATTGCAGTTCTTTACGACATAATATATTATAAAATATGACCGTTCATGATTTCATTTGGTTTAATACAACTCTGCAACAACACAGTGTTTCGTGTCTAGGAAAGCACAAAAACAAAAAGGCAACAAATATCATAGTTCGTACTTGGCAATAAATATCACTAAAAAAACACTACATATTCATTTTGTATGGAAACTCAAATAAATACCAAAGTTTATTAATGAAATCTAACAGATGTACGGAGACTAAAATATTAACTGACGATACAATACTTGAAGAGGGAGGGGGGTGTGGCGCACGCACGGAGCTTCAACTGTTGTATATTGTCTGTAATGAATATATCCTCCAGTATTTTTATCTCTGAAAAAAATTTCAGAGGATAGTCATGTGGCGACTGTAGACTGCGGCCGGTAATGCGACCTCGAGGATGCCAGAGCCAATGTCATGTGTGTTGTAACAGGTTAGCTTATTACTAGAATAATTCCACAAATATTTTTATGTCCGTATGTGTTCATTATGTTTCACTTATTTAATGCCCCAAGTGTATGTGTACGTTTCTTCAGAATCACCTTTCTAATTCATTAAGTCATTAACATGAATCTATTTAATCTATGTTGAAAGCTTTGTTTATTTTTTAAATTTTATTATGTATTGCTCTGCGTAAGTCATCTGAATTTCGACATTTTTCTACGTGTGTGTGCTGCTACATGTCGCCATTAACCTGTCTCCATACGCCAACGAGTCTCCATACGTCACCTTGCCTTTATATACATATCTTTGTATAACTATTTGTCTATATACATATCTGTCCATGTGCCTACCCGTCTCCACGTGCCTACCCGTCCCCACGTGCCTACCCGTCTCCACGTGCCTACCCGTCTCCACGTGCCTACCCGTCTCCACGTGCCTACCCGTCTCCACGTGCCTACCTGTCTCCACGTGCCTACCCGTTTACTATTTTATTAAATATATTTGTATGTAAAAATTTCTCTAGTTACACACATGAACATATATGTCTATATACAAACAGTACTAGATAAGTTAAGATATAAACATATATACTGCACATAGACATATAACTCCACAAATCTACATCTGTACCGTAATTTGTATGTGTAGGCTTATACATGCATGTACAGAACATTCTCATTGTTAGAGAGGGAGAGGGGTTTCGTGGTCGAGAAACTACTTACATATCTGTGCAAGTCATGACACTGGCTAATCGCTGTAAAATGAGGACTCTGGGGCCGGAGGGGGGGGATACACGGGATGTCTCATGAAGTAGTGTAAAGCCGAAGCAGGGACATAGAAGTTCTTAAGGGCTATCCGTAACGCCAACGTTTATGTAGTCCGATTGTTGACATTTTATAAGTTATGATTTCCTTTGTGTGTTTTGTGCATTAGTTGCAGTTTGGCAGGAAATAGTGGTAGGCCAATAGCGACAAGAAAAACTATGATAGACACATGAGTTTGTGTACGAACAGCAGACAGTTGGTCAGCCCTGTGCAGTAACATTTACGTACCCGTGTCTATAGCAACGTGGTTACAAAACATTACGAAACAAATAAGAATTGTCACAAAGCGAGCCAATCCGTAGGAAAAAAATTAACGCATTTTACGAATTTTAAAAACTGTTTTATCTTACTGGCAATGTAACTAGTAAGATTTATCGTCGTAACGAAATAAAGTTCGTTGAAAAAATTAGATCAAAGTGCAGTACGTGCGAAATTCAAGATTGCTAGCGTGTGATCAATACAAAATAAAATTATTTGCAGAATAGTGAAGGAGTGTACGTATTGCGAACTGCGCAGGTTTTCGTTCGAGCAATCGAAACTCCTGCCTATTAAATCGTAGTACACATAGGACTATGTGGGCGTTTCAAATTGCTCTAAGAGGTCCTCTACCACCCTCTTTCGGTTAAAAACAATTCCTGGAACTTACTGTATATTTTGTTGTTAGCATCTGAGACCGCATCTAAAGAACGGTGAAACGTACCGACTACCCTGAATTTATAAGTCACGTGCTTAAGAGTATGTGGTAATATAAATAAATTCTGAAATTATCAATTGATTTCCACGCTTTTTCCGAAGCCAATATGGAAAAAAATACTCAATGACAATCCTAGATAATGGTATTTGCCAACTTTAAGAGTAAATATTTATCCAGAATGACTAATTCTTTACGTGTGATCTCTTGCGCCGCAGTTAAATTCACGAGGTTTCGGCGTCAGAGATTGTGCCTCAGATCTTCGTAGCACTGGAAACAATTTCTAGGACTGCTATTGTTTAACTTTCGCAAATTGGCTTCAAGAAACATACAGTTATAGACTAATGCTTTTAGCGTTGAATTATGTACTACGCCTTCTTAAGTGTTATTTGGATCTTTATTTCTTATTTGTTTTTTCGTTTGAGGCACAAAAACGGAGACGACGATAAGTCGGCTCCAATACCTGCGCACACAGCTTCGCCTCTAGGCGCACAATACTAAAACTAGCATGCAGTGTTTTCAAAGAAAATGTTCAATGCGACTTCAAGCGGTGACCGTATAGTTTTATTTGAGGACAGTACGTCAAAGTCAAACGCAAGGCTCCTATAAAATTTTGTTTTACGATTGCGGCTGGCGTGTTTTCTGCAACAGCAATGCCAAGAAGCCATTATTTACCGATTTTGAGAAGTTGGCGATTTATGTTTTTAATAAGAGGACGGTAATTTTAAAGACACACAGTTTGAAGTGCGTCTACTTTTCGTAGATAAACGCATTGGAAACAAGTTTAACAACTAGACACGAGAAAAAACAATTTACGTACCACGCTACGTCACAGCTCTTGCGCCAGGTCCAATTAACTCTTTAAGAGCGCGGTCTACATCATTTTTTAACTACATATATTAACTTTTATATTTGTACCAGTTTTCTTATTTCAGACATAAATTATCTCATAGTTTTTGCGTAACGACTCGTAAACGTCAAAATTTCCATTTTCGGTTCTATGCACGACACTACAACCAACTGACGTGCCAAACTGAAAACAAATTACAGTGAATAACGACGTTTTAGGCTAGGTCATATCCTATATTATACATTTTTTCTTGGATTTGTTAAATTATAATTTCTAATTGCAGCAATTTGTTCTAAATACAAATATTTTATAGGGTGAAACCTAGCCTAGAACATTGTTATTTATTATAAAATTCTTCAGTTTGGTATGACAATTTGTTTAGAGGGCAGTGGCGTACATAAAACCGTGAAACGAAAATTGTTATGTTTACGAGTCACTACGCAAAAACTATTAGAGATGAAATAAATTTCATAGGAGCAAAATTTTGCGACAATTTATGTCTAAAATAATATATATATATATATATATATATATATATATATATATATATATATATATATATATATATATATA
>PNEQ01069347.1:0-28523 GCA_003012365.1 Medauroidea extradentata | reverse complement strand
ACAAAAATAAAAATATTACATTAAAAACTTGTGTATACCAAGCCCTTAATACCCAAGCACAATATATATAGTACAAAAACAAAAATATGACATTAAACCTTGTGTATACGAAGCCCTTCATACCTAAGCACGGCCTTAAAATGTGTTCACTTTACTGTAGGTAGTCTGTGAATGCGCGTCGTAAGCAACGGTGACTCAGCAATAATGAACATAATTTAAATGAGAGAGGGTTTTAACTGCAGGCCCGTTCGGCGACAGACGGTCACTAAAAACTCTAATATTCCCTTCCCACGCCCGCGGCACAGGCGATAACTTGGTCGGCCCCAGGGCCCGTGGGGCAGGGGGGAGGGGGGCAGTTCACCCCTGCAAGAGGACACTTACGACCTTTATCACGCGGGCTGACAGCGGCGAGGACGTCACGACCCCCGGGGGTCGCGGAGGGACGAGCGGTAATGAGCGCGGAGGTAGCAATTTACGGCGAGAGTCTGTTATCGACGGCCATTCTCCGAGACTGCTCTTCCCGCACAGCTCTCGTCTGATGATGGTGTACACGTCGCTGTCGGACATCGCGCACCTCCAAAGTCACGTTGTTGCAAACTTTAACTATTTATCTAAGATGTGTCAGTGTTGTAATCTTTATAAGAATAGCTCTAGGATCTGAGATGTACAAGAACAGTCAATGCCAATATTTAACTAAACCCTTTTTATTACGTTAACTACGCCTTGGTATCTGTGTTTCTTGTGTCAGCACAATCTACTCAATGAGCCCAAATCCAACTCGACTGGAAACTCAAATTACGTCTCTCGCGGATGTCTTGCGAACACCGGGGACGGATCGCTGGCCCGGCGGTGCCCTCCTGGATACTGGAGCTGGCTGCCCCTCAACGACGTTGACGACCCTCTGGCTCGATGTCGTCGACACCCAACACCTCGTCCCTCCTTGCCGCGGTTCTCCCTTGCTCAGCTTTTTCGCAAACCTTTTAATAATCGGGGCCCGAGATGCTGCCTCAAAGGTGGATATTGAAAATGTGTAAATGTACCATAAGAGTAAGAATATTACATTAATAAACTGACACGACATGTACGACACTGATTCAAGTTGCCTACCTCCCAGATATGCATATATCCACTTCCTGTTGAACACGTGGTTTCAGTGGAAACGGTCGTGATTGGAACTTACTCTCAAGGAGAACGTTGTTATTAAATTGTCTTGATCATTACTTACACGTCTTGTCAAATCGCTAGAGCGGATGGCCGCAAAGTTCGAAGCGATAGTGGGTAACCAATCCCTGTTTAAATTATGAAGGGGTCAACTTTGTGCAACATTTTTTGTGGTTACGTGTCTTCACATTTCAGTACTTACACTAATAACACACGGGATGATAGAAATAGTGTAAAATTAAAAATAATAAAATAACTGGCCTCAAAATGTGCCCACGTAACGGTGACAAAAAGTTTACTAAATTGCAATTCGAGCGAACCGGTGGTGGAAAAAAAGGGGGAGCGACGGGCTCATCCCCTTAAATATAAGGCGTAAGACAAATATATTAACTCGCACACAAACTTTTAAGTATAGGTGTACGCAGAACGTGAATAGTGGTAGTGCGAGATTACATCCCCCACGAAGTTCAATAAAAGATATACGAATAAAAGAGTAAATAGTAATATTATTGACATCACGGCAATGTAGCTATACAGTAGGAATAGCAAAAATATTTCTTCAGCATATAATAATCCACTAACCCCAACAGAATTGTATATTTCAAATAATGAAGTAGATTTAAGGTTGCAGTATATATTTTTATACAACACTGTTTCAAAAAAGGATTAAAAGAAGTTTATAATCCAGGAATAAGACATTTTAAAAACCCAAGGTAAATGTAATTAACATAAGATTCTGAATGAAAGGGCCATCTTTTTGGAAATGCAGTACTTTACTTAAAACATTTTTGTAATATTTTATGCTGGTGAAATAAACGAAATCATGCCAACTATAATATTCTAATCGTGATGCTAAGGCCCCCGTGGCACCTGCCTTGCGCACGCCTAGGCTTTCAAGATTATATTAAGTAAAAAACTATGCCTATGTTTCAAACTATCGAAAGCAAATATTTTCCTAGGAGCATGATACATTTAGGTGGATCGTACCATGAATGACAGCAAGACGGAGACTGGCCACATGGTATATGCTCGAGAGATGAAGAACTTTGAAAAAAGAAAAAAAAGTGAATGTACAGAAACTGATTGTCCCTTCCGTGCGAATGTGGTATCTTCTGCTATTGGTATATGCAAGAACATATTTTCAGCAAGAAAGTGAAACATTTAGCTTGGCAAAGTAACGATATAAAAACTTCGCATACATTTGGAACAACGAAAACACTCTTTAGATGTCACATCCGAAATGTAACTTTACTTGGCTGAAATGGTAGGCATGTAAGAACTGAAATAAAGTACTACAGAAGAATGTACCTGATTTGGAACATCTGTCAAGAAATCCACTAAACACAAATCATAACGGTGTCAAACTAAATGTTGTGGAACAAAATTAATTAAGTAAAGGGTGAAGTATTGTCGCCATATTGGATTCATGTATTTTTCACCATAATACTTTCCGGCACAAAATCATGGCTGTAATATTAACACTGGAAGCAGCGTCTTGCTTGAATCATGAGATGTAATGTGTCTTGCAGAGATTTCGATTTTAATCGAAACAAAGTGTACTAGCATGGACACGCCTACACGGAGATGGAGCGAACTAAATGGAGAGGAAAATTCAACGAAAGCGCTACACTTCTTGGGAAACGACCGCAAAGAAGAAGCAGAGACTGGCGGATGACAGCGGTCGTAAAGCGAGCAGAGAAGAGAAGAGCGGAGACACAGAAGAGAGATATTGGCTGGGAAAATATCTGGAATGGCAGGCTATCAAGACAAAGAAGAACCCTGGTACTTGCAGACTGAAGAACGACGAAGCGAGATCTCGCCAACTGGCTGCACCTGAGATCGCATTTACTATCGGCATATACCAGGCCTTGTACACCGCATCTCTTATGACAATATAGGTAAAAGAATTACAATTTACATGGTACATACTTTTCGATTCTGCACGAAAGTAATAACTGACGCAGCACATCAGGGTCTTGAACGAGAAGAATACACCATTAGAGCCCACGATCACTTGCGAAAAGAATTCTGCAACAGTTTGTTTCAACGCCTTATGTGCACATAGCCCTGCTTCATTTTCAGTGATTGGCTGTTTTTAACTCTCGAAGTCTAGGGTTCTACCCGCAAATCACAGACGTGTGGTGTCGCAGTAACCTTGTTCCTGTTGGCACAGTCAAATGAGCCACGTCTGTGCAATAATACGTTCTGGCAATAACCATGAAGCACAGTTTCATACGTGCCCGCAAGGCACTGAAACAAACTGCTGCAGAATTCTTTTCGCGCAAAATCGTGGGCTCTTTACATCATGGTGCTATGAAAGAAAATAATTTACTTACACTCTAAAAAACAGTTTGTAAATTGTAAAGTGCGTAAATGAGCACTAAGAAAGTAGGTATGGTAGAATAGTTTCCCAGACATCCATGGTAGCACTCCTAAACTATTTTATAAGACAGTCAAATGTATACTGAAGTTACCAGACTTGTATTGTAACAACTCTAAAGGTTTGCATATTTACAAGACGGAAGTAGCCTGCTGTGGTAACTGTCCCATACAGCGTCTGGGATAAAAACTTAAACATTTTAGGAAGTATTTTTAAAGTGTATTTATAATCGCTAGGAATGATGTCCAACATATATTAAAAAGACGTATAAAATTTTTTCCTCAAACGGTTTTCACGCACTAACATGCGTTTAGTATTTGTGTAATTGAAACACAGTAAAAACCTATGCATAGAGATATGTTTATAGCGGGAAAATTTGACTGTTTGATGCGTTTCAGCAGACGTTCAGCTTACCAGAAGATGACTGGCTTCAGCTTGTACTTGGAGCTGTTACCATATTTGACTGAGCAATCAAGAATCCCGCTATTTTAATGTTTGATGCCTCTTATTGGTTTGCAGACAACTACGGAGTGGCATGTTGCGAGAAACTACAGCGTTTTCAAAGTTATGTAGACAGCAAATATTCGCTTTTATATCTACCTATGTATAGAAATATAATTCACACCAGAATCAACGTTGCGAGAATATCACTGCCGGTAATGTTGATGTAACAAAAAAACTGTCAACATTAACCAAACTATTCGTATGTTCACAACTTCACACGTACACAATTCCAAAACGGATTTTACATGTTTCGTTACGTACCGCATAAAATGTAATAGTTTTTAGTATGGGTTGACAAAAAAATTCTAATTTTGATGTGTCACAGCAAAAAAAAAAAAAAAAAAAAAAAAAAAAAAAAAAAAAAAAAAAAAAAAAAAAAAAAAAAAAAAAAAAAAAAAAAAAATAAAAAATAAATAAATAAAATAATAATAAAAAAAAAAGAAAAGAAAAGAAAGTGGCAAAGATTCGAAACTGTAAAAACTTCATTAGAAAAAACGCTCACAAACCAAAACTATTTACCGCTACATCCATATACAGCCCATTCACAGCAAGCACATGTAAGGCCTAAACGAACAGCACTAACATCTAATTAATTTTGGTGGCCCTACACGTTAAAGTTTAAGACATATCAAATTCGTACGTGCTATTTACTGCGTTACACAGCAGTGTTTAAATAAAGCTATGCAGAAAAATTGATATCAAACGAACGGAACGATTTAGTAGAGGCTTAAAAAGTGTTCACTTCACTGCAAAGAGCTTATACGAAAAAATTTCCCACCTCCTATACATTTCCCTCTCAATATACTTACTACTAAGGTGCCGCCTACCTTGAACGGTTCTAGGCGTCATAGGCTCAGAATTTACGAGGCTATAAAGGCGACATTGAAACACACATCTAATGCCAACCAAGCGCTGAAATAGCGTTTAGGATTCCGTCCATCAATTTTTACTGTGGGACGTTAAGCTGTGACCCTTAAATTGTATTGGTGGAAAGACTGTAATGAAGTTCAGTGCACGTTTCTGTCTTGAGTACAGCATACATCCAGTTAGTACATTTTGAAGTACGCCAGTCTGAAGATGCCGTTTTTAGCTATGTAGAAGGGCTTCTAAACACGTTTTTAATTAGCACAGTGTTTTAACAATGGCATAGGTTACTTGTTAAAAGTGTGTTACATTTCGTGCATTAGTACAACAGGTACATGTGTTTCGTAAAAAAAAATTCTCCACATATTATAACTAATTTAAAGAGCATGATAGGCGGCACTCAAAGACTACGACGCCAAAGAGGGTGGAAACCTAATACTGTGCCACGTCGTCCGCACATCTCGACCATGTTCCGCAGTTATAATTGGCCAAGTGGTGTATATGCGACAAAACATCGCAATAGTAGGCCTACTTGTGTTATTCGAAACAAAGAGCCAAAATTAATTGCACAGCGGCTTGGTGTGCGCTTACATACATTACTTTCATACAGGTCAACCCAGATTATCCAAGTTTCTCAATTATCAGAGATGATAACGATGAAAAAACTACAGTAAAATTTTTTCTCCAACAAAACGAAAGTGTAGTTCGTCTCGAATACACTTTTTAGTTGCTGTAAATAACGAGGTCTTTGAAAGAACTGTGCAATGGGAGTGCATGACTGGATTTATTTACTTGGACATACTCCATTGCGAAATAAATGACTGTCAAAAGAAAACTAAAAATAATACAAGAAAAATAACGTAGTGCGCAAGTTTACGCCGTGACGATATCTAAAACTTTCGTTTTGTACTTCACAATGTTTTATTCGTCAACATTTTTAGAAATACGACGTAAATACGTACTGTAATTTAACATTAAATTTTTGTTACCTCATTGTAAGTGCTTTAGCAAAATTTGATTTTAATGGTTTTTGACCGCCCGCAGTATTGTCCCGTTTTTATAATATACAAGGTAGGCACGATCCGAATAACCTTGAATAACAGATTACATTTCATACCCTAGCTTTTCCACATTTCTATTCACCAAACGTCGCGCGATAACCGAAAACCATGTGTTCGTCAACTAAAATGGATACATTTTCTGTGTCATTAATCTGATATTCTGCAAGTCCTATTCGATGTTTACTGTACATTAACATAAACTTTCACCGAGGGTAGAAATATTTTCGCTTGTGGTAACCTTTCGTGTAAGCATTCCCCTTCCTTTCCGAGCTGTAACAGACCGTATTTTTCTTTCATTTTACCCGCAGCTGGTTGTACAAAGGGCGTGGGTTTTCACAGCCGATCTATTTTCACGTTGGTCAGATCCCCTGGTGCTACCCTCTGGGTCCCTTAAAACACACGCCGCACTGAAAGCACATCATGTGGAAAAAACGTGTGGAATGGATGTTTGTATAAAAAAGGTCATTTGTCATATAATGACAGTTTTTTAAGATACATATACACTTACGAATACAATTCCATGATAAATTTTTTCATCGAGCACACACAACTTCACACCTTCAAAATTCGGTGCAACAGCAGTATTAATTTAACGTGAAAATGCATTAAACATACTTGAGTGACATTTCTCTAATCATTAAAAAAAGCATTATATTAATAACAAAAAATGTAAAAGAAAATTCTGTTTTGTAGTACATCTACGTAACTTCACAACGGGTAAATAGATCTCATTCAACAGTTTTGTGTGCCAAAGGGGGTTGAATATTCTCCAATAACCCACTGTAAGGTTGTTATTATAACTTTCTTGGGTTATTGAAAAATATTGGTAACCATAAAAAATAGTTCATAATGTTACAGGTGAATACATTTTTGTTGTAAACGTCTAGGTAAATTAATATATATATATATGGCATTGTACATGCATATGAAGCCCAATAAAACTCTCTGTGCACTTCATTGGATTTGTTCAGTCACCGAAATGAATCTCTTCACATTCAATACCAGAAAATATACTTTTTTTTATATAGTTACCAAGTTTTCCAGAAACCATTCAACATAAGGTAGTGAAACCTTATAAAGTTTAATTTTTGCTAGCCTGCGAAAATTCTAAGTAGCAAAACCATCGCGATCCACACACGCATTCATAGATTGTGAGCGACATTTCACACTAGAGCATGTTGAACAAAAACAGCTGCAGCAGTGTATAAAAGGAACTCATTCACATCCTCGCCCTCAAACTGAAATAACTAGAATGATATTGAACGCACGAAAGCGTGTACTGACTGTGCATGTTTTCCTGTGGAACAGGGAATAATAAAACGAGTTTTCACGAATAATTCGCGTATTAAACACACGCACCATGATATATATTCAACATAATCAATGCCAGGCTTCGTTTGTATTGTATATTGGTTTTGTGTCCAAAGAATGAGGACCCTCTGGTACCATAGTTGCTTCACCAATATTAGGCAAGGATAAATAGTTGAATTCCAATTCATGCTACATGATATATAACTTACAGCAAGGCAAGCAGTTTGCATGATATTACATCCGGGACTCTTACAGCGTATTGAATTACCGTATACAATTTAGTGGTCAGTTCATTATTTAAACGATAAGTTCAATACAGAAAATTTGACAGTAACATGTAGCGTTTACTGCTAAGGTATAAGAGCGAAAATGATCAGACCAACGTATTAAATGTTTAAATATATAAACAACGTGATAAAAATAAAATAAAATTTGGCTATATCAACAGAAACTAAAGGAGGTCAATGACACACAGGAAAACAGCAAAGAACGAGATAACAAACAAACTAAAATATAGGATAAAATAAGACGGTACCAAATATAATGTTCTAAAAGCATAAAAACAGCCCGCCTTAGGCTATGATCGAAAATAATTAGTAAAGCCACAAAGATAAAACAAAGCATTAGGCTACAGCAAAAAGTCCTGTACATGTAAAATGTGTTCACGCCAATCATACAAAAAGCGGTTTAGTGAAACATATTACACTAAAAAAGAAAAGCCTATCAGTTACTACTAAAGCACATGATAAATATGTAATAATGTTCGGTAGAATGTATTTACGTATATACCATGTAATCGTCTGTGTTTATAAGCCGATGTCCAGAAATACACCACCTTATAGTACGTGTTCGTTTCCGATATTTGGAAAAGTAAATATGGAGTACAAATTTAGCAAAAATATATATACGCAGTAAGGCGTATCTAAGAATTCAATACCGTGAATACTGTGTTACACTAATAAAACTAACAATGAAAGTCCCCAACAAGGCAGCGGCCAACGTTCATTTGCTTTATGCACAACTTACAAGCACCCCTTGCTTTCCTTCGAAGTTACCCGTTGATGGGATGCTTCTCTGTGCCATTTGTAAGTAATTTACGTATAGGTCCACCATTGTTCTAGTCCACTAGATAGCCAGACAAATACACTGAACATTACGAAACTAACAAAAAGAATTAAAATACCACCGTAGGTTGTGTGTATGAATTACTGCCGCAAATTGCATGATAGTTTAATGCTGTACCATTCGTACAGGATTGTAACAGTCCTATACAGCATGTGCTAGATGCCGCGTCTGAGGTACGGAATCCGGCAGGCTATAAGGTCTAGACAGACTGGTGCGTCAACATCCGTGTCGCCTTAATGTGCGGGCCGCGAAAACGGTGTGAGTGTTCAGGTCGTTGGCTTTTAAATTTGCTCTTTTTGGTTTTATGCACGCCACTAAAATCAACTGACATACCAAACCGAAAAAAATTCACAGTGTATAAAAATGTTGTAGGCTATGACTTTACACATATAAAAACAAAAAATATGTATATTATGTTTATTATATAGCTCGTTGGTCCCTCCGTTCCAAAAACAGCTACCAACTGTTGTTGTTCTACGAACAAAAACCTCCGCTCTGGCAACAAACTTCTCCTAGTCAACCACTACCTATCGATTCACAGGATCGGATCAGGCTGCTGTCCTAAGTCAAATCTAAGCTCCATCGAACAATGAGAAAAAAAAAAAAAAAAAACAAAGAAGTTACATATAGAGATAAACATGAGGTAAGTGAACTGGTGCGAGATGTCGGTGACCATGGATAAATGAAATATTTACAATATTTTTATTAATCTTTGACCATAGACACTTAAATATCTTATCTGTAACATGTGCATTTTGTTATGTCACAACATACATACACAGAGGCATTTGTGAGTGAGTGTGTGTAGAACGTTTGTAAACTGTTCAAATCCATTTGTTTCTACCTCTAAAACATAAATTATGTTCTTATCGAACGAAAATAACTCAAGTGAAAAATTCATACATGCTAGCAATCTTATCGCTAACGGCGTTTATACGAACTCAACACTCCTATCTGAGGAAAATAATAATACAAAAACGCATTTTTTTATTTGGAGGTTGGTCGCAGTGGCGGCGGTGATAAGGTGCGATAAATCGGCGCACTCAGAATGCAGACGCGAGCGCCCGGCAGAAGCCATCACTCAACCTCCCCTGTGCCTCCTTGTGAGGGTTGGGGGAAGGAGTGTGATGAGGGGTGGGGGGTGGTGGTGGTGGGAATGGGATGATCAGCCGGCAACAGTCGCGCGCGCCCCACCCGTCGCGTCTGTTAAAGTTTCACGGTGCGAGATTCCCGCCGCCTCTTACTGCCTGGTAAATATTTCAGTTCCAACCCCCTCCTTCCTGCTCCCACCCACTTCCCACACCGTCTAGCGAGGTACTGCTCAATCTTTAAACTCACCACTCTTTCTCCTGCTCGGAAAGCGCGCCATCTCGCAGAAGCTCCCAGACACCTGCAGCAGAGTGGGAACTTCTTCCGTCAGCAAATCCTCTCCTGCCTTCTACACCCCCTTTCCAACCCCGCAAAATAAAAACTCCCCAACCCACCCCCGGGCTCCAGCAACCAGCTTGCTTCCTGATGTGTACCCACCACTCCTCCAAGATTGGAGAGCCCGCGTCGTCTTGTTGAGAACTCGTCGACGGAATTCTTCCGTGTTGGCTACTCACAAGCTTCCACGACACGGAGCCGAGTACTTCGTACAGCAACAGTAAACACGCCGTAAGTTCAGACTTCGTAGAAAAAACTTCAGTGAAATTCCTTTCAAAAAAATATAGGAAAATGCCCGAGATGGGAAATTTTAACACCGTCGTATATTTTTACATCGTGCATCTGAAGGAATTTTCCTCTTTTTCAAGTAATTGCACAGAGATTAAGACTTGTATAAAATACGAAAACAATGTCATAAGTAATGCAGTATTAAGTAAATGTAACCCCCTAAACAAGTAAATCGTCCACTTATATGAATAAGGTGTTGTGAGGCTGGGTGTTAATTTGTCATGAAAATTCACGATTGCTGAAGAAAGTTCTGCTACCTGGGAAGTCTTTAAAACAACTTCATATGGACAGAGACAATAATCGGCTCTTTCAGTAAGGCATGCTTCTGTGTTGTACCTTAATTTTTGTTGTGCGTTTCCATACATTCGGACTGCTGACAGCGTTCCTTGTACAAGTCGTTATAATTTGTAATCCTAAGGATTGTTCAAGTGTAAAAATTATTTTTTACATTTTTGCATACTAGGTAATTATTCATTCGAGTGTAAACTAAGTCTAAACATGTATGTTATTGTTGGAAAATTGAATTAAAAAACTAATAAAACTAATAATATACATTTTAAACTTATATATAAATACATATTCATATAAAAAAAGCAAAACACACCACACTAATAAAACTAATATTATAAATTTTAAATTTATATATAAATATGTATTAATATAAAAAAGTAAAATTCACCACATATAATATGCATCGTTAACGTCTTAAATTAACTGATTAGGACATCGAACTAGCATAACATAATTCATTTGGGAAATATTTTATCTGGTTCTGTGTTGGAAAGTTTCAATTTAAGAAAACTTTTGAACGTGTTAAATAACCAAAAGGTTATACCTCGCCGGAGGTAAACCAAAACAGGTGTTTATTAGAAATTGCAAGATGCCATAATAGATTCTTCGCAGCTAAATTCTAACCACGTTCAATCTTTTATTTTTTATTTTTATAATCAACCAGTTGTCTTTCGTACGATGTAATGTAACCATAATACCGCCACAAACATGTTAAGTGAAAAATTACTAACTGGCCATATTAAAAGGCATGAACGGTTTCCTTAAATAGGTTTTTTTTTCTCTCCAACTTTAGAATGTAGTTCTCCAAGGACAAGTGAGAGCAGTCATTGATATGATCTTTGAAAGAACTGTGCAATGGGAGTGCATGACTGGATTTATTTACTTGGACATACACCATTGCGAAATATATGACTGTCAAAAGGAAACTAAAAAAAATAATACAAGAAAACATATGTGTATGTATCCTGATGACTAAAGAATACTCTGCTTATTTATGTTTTCTTGTATTATTTTTTTAGTTTCCTTTTGACAGTCATATATTTCGCAATGGAGTATGTCCAAGTAAATAAATCCAGTCAGTCATTGAATCATGAACTAACTGGGCACAACACTGTACTTAGTTACTTTAGGAGGGAGGTGATTTGATCAGCGTTTAGTTACTCTAGGAGGGAGAAGGTGATTTGATCAGCGTTTAACGAGTTCTCGTAGCTCTGGTGAGAATTACATGAAGTGAGTATATAACAGTGACGGAATGCAAGGCGAAAAGGAACGAAGTGCCCCGAGAAAACCCAGCACGTTTCCTACATATATGCGGAAATGAGAGTCAACGCAACTTGAATCGAACAGGAATCACCTTGGTGTGAGGCGAATGGTTTGACCACTGCATCATTGTAGCCCTACTTAGCAATAAGTTTGGCACGGTACAACAACCCGACATAGCACTGCATCATGCTTGCGTATAACAAGTCCCTATACTGTTTACACACGAGCGTTTATTTGTGTCGAGTCTGATTACAGAATGTGGTTGGCGCTGCAACTTCATCGCTGCCACTTGCAGTCGGCACTACAGTTGGCTTGGAACACGAGCAAACCACGTGCCGACAACCTTCCGCAGCCAGACTCGACCAAAAAAAAA
Source organism: Medauroidea extradentata (assembly GCA_003012365.1). Lineage (NCBI taxonomy): Eukaryota > Metazoa > Arthropoda > Insecta > Phasmatodea > Phasmatidae > Medauroidea > Medauroidea extradentata. Next base: position 16,477 of record PNEQ01069347.1, on the reverse strand, counting down.
AAAAAAAAAGTAAAAACAACGCTCGTGTGAAAGCAGCCTTACAGTCCAGACTGGTGGATTTTGTACACACTTCTGACTCTCTCGGCATGTACGAACTAATCATGCTGGTGACATTTATAGGCATCAGATATCAAATTAAAAATGATAAATGTTATTTGACCCAAAAATATTTAAAAGTAAGTTAAAAAAAAAAAAAAAAACCATGAGCAAGTGTTACTTATACTTCTTTCGACTGGGCCTACTTGGGATCACAAATTGTCAACCTTCGGGCTTTGCCTTTTTTTTTATTAATGCATATTTTTCCGGTGTAATTAACTTCTTTTCGCTAACCACGAGTTCCTTACTCATGCAGAGGGGTGTCCCGAAAGCAGTGTACTTTCTTTAATGCCTGCCTAACAGATCGCCTGTTTCATAAGTCTGCCAATATTTATGTCCTCTGTCTCCGTGATCCAGGTGATACGGACTTTCTCGTTTTGTAGGTCAATATGTTTGGTGGCAGATGTTGTAACATAGAAAAAGGAAGTTCACAAGAGACACAAACAATTTATCAAAACACGATAGTCGTGACCACCGCACATAACATAAGCCGAAAAAGCTAATACCACAAGGGAATTTATGGTTGATCATAGAAAATACCAGTCTAAAAAAAAAAACACTCATTCTTCCAATTTATTCCTGGCATGTACGCACCGCAAACAAACATAAAAAATGAACTGGGGAAAAAATTAAAACTCGATGAACAATAAAATCAAGAAAAACATGAACTGAAAATGGAAATTCGGGTTCGAGAAATAATAACGTTCACCTGGATCCCAGCTTCCTGAAAACGCGAAGTTATTTATGTAGGGGAAAGTGCAGTAATGACGCACGGAAGCTAATTGTGGGAAATACATTTTTCATGTCATTAGAATTATCGATCCAACTAGTAAAAAGCTCTTGTGGCCCATTTGTGTAACAGTAGCTATGCATGTAGCAGTGTACTTTTGTGGACAAAAGAAAACACAATTATTCCTGTTTCTACCTTCCGAGAGGTAAAAAAAAAAGTAACCCTACTTTAACATTACTATAATAAAATCGTACTTTCACAAGGGAAATATTTGGTAATCGAGTTTTCAAAGAAAGTACTTGTAAAACTACAATGGTTGTCTTTGTTTAGAAAAAAATACATAGTACATGTTTGTAAAATTACACGGGACAACCTCGTGGTTGCACTTCTAACAAGGGAAAAAATTAAATGTTAAATACTCGCTTCATTGTTAAATAATGACACCTAACTCATATTTTAAAAATTTAATTTAAAAAATGTTACATTAAGTTATTTTGAAAATAGCAAAGTTTCAAGGAAGCGCTTGGATTTGAACCCGTGTGCCCGCGCCTAAGTACTACGCATCTTTCCTCTAGGACATCTCGGCTTCGGTTCTATCTGATTTTAGTTTATTTCTATATACTTAATGCATACTCAGTTCTGTAATAATTTTATTTCTTTTTTATTTTAAAGTATACACTCGATATGAAAATTCCCTTTATACCAGAAAAATGCGCTACAAAATATGTTATTTTGTATAACTATGTAATTTCCGCGAAATTCTCATTTTGGAAGACTAAAAATTTTTCTTACGTTTTTTTTTACAAAGGAAATCCTTCTAACTGCATAAACAAATGATTTTACAAGGGAATGTTTGTACACTTACAAATGTAGCCTACATATGTGAACGAAATACCTAGTCAGTTTAACGAAAAAAAAAATTGGGGCAGGAACTGTCATTAAAGTACATTACCGTTGTAACCTTACAAATAAACGATTTTACAAAGAAAATCTTTGTACATTTTACAGATTTTTTTAGAGTGAGGGAACATAATTACAACGAGTCAGAGACATTTCATAGCTGCGTCAATAGAAAATGTAAGGACGACACAAGAGTGAAACACTAAAACAAGCAAAATGCAAAATAAATATATAAACATAGATAGTCCCGTGAAGACAAGCAGGTCAGTTACTTAACAACAATAGGGGAAAAATCAACAGACCGAGACAAACGAACAAAGAAGACAGTGGGTACAATAATATGCAAACAACTTTGAATGTCACAATGGCGACGTAGAAAACGCAGACGGACAAAGGACGTTTACCGTAACGAACAATTAGCAACGCTTATGAGAACTTGGTTATATGCATGGCTGAACGCTTTGTTCAGTTGGTATAACGACGAATATCTGCGTGCACATGATGAAGGTACAACGTCTCAACGTTTGTAGGTTTTCTTTTTAAGCTACACCTGATACACTCTTCATAAAAATTATCGGTTCTTTTCCCAAATTTACAATTGGTTAAATTTGAGTTAAATTATTTACAGCAACCAATGTAAGGAATAGAATAAGAACGATTGATATAACGCTACGAAGTGGCATCTAAATAGAAAATTCCAGGAGTTGAGACATATTTAGTCATATAACAAGTTGCACATCAGATGCTGGTACCAACAGTTTCATATTTCAACAATAATTGGACCTGCGTTGGTGCTACTATTAAATAGTTACTGTATCTGTGAATTATTTTACACAAATAACAATTTTTATAACGTAAGAAGCATGTGAAACACTGAAAACATTTAAATGAAAGTATGTTAGTCAGTCTACGGTTTTGTTGCAATAAAAGATAAAATGTTTTTCTACTAAGACATATAAAAAAAAACAGACATAAATGAAGCATAAACACAAAATAAAATGGGTTCTTTTAAGTCATGCGTGTTTTAAAAAAATTGAGTTATTCAAAAGTACAAGACAAATGAACAAATCAACTGTCATTGACGGTCTACTATCCGTACGTCGACTGACCACCCTACCCTCGCCGGAGCTTCCAGGCGGCATCATCTTTAAGGTGGGACCTCCCAATCTGATTTGGAATTACTTTTTTATTATTATTTTGTTGTTTAGAAAGGCATATATAAAATGCATCGCTAACGTACTATATTAAAATTTACTACCTCGCTTTAAACTCACAATGAATCCATAACAACTGATAATTTTTATGTCATAATTAGTCATGCATTATTTATAAACTATAAATATATTCGCACCTTCTCAGAGTCGTCAAATAATGCGTATGTAAAAATGTGTGACATATATTGTTAAAGCACCATAGTATTTTTCTCTAGTAAGCGCCAATGAAAGTATTATAATTTTGGAAAAAACAACAGGCGGGTGAGTCCCGACGAGGTTTTCAGTGTGGACGTGTGTTGTGTTTGTGTGTGGGGGGGGGGCGAGGGGCACATTGAGATAAATATTGAATACCGTCGAAATGAATGGAACGTTTAAGAGAGAGATCCCCAAGAGAAACCGCCGACCATCGGCATCATCCAGCACGATATGCGAGAATCAGGGTCGCGTCCTCTGGGAACAGAACTCGGGTCGTATTGGTGCAGTGAAAGCCCTAAGCCACTGCGGCAATCGCGGCCCAACGGTACTGAGTCGCACAGACACAGTACTTCACACACTTCCCGACACTATTTGACACGGGAATTAAGAGGATTACAAGAGCGCATAGTGTCCCTGGTCAAAACTTAAAACTAGAGAGACAGACCCTACCATTGATTTGTACTGCTCGCGCGCCAGCCACGAGTCCCCGGTGAGTATGCATATTTCGTCCTAAATGACATTAACGCTTAAGAGGACGTGATACATAATTCAACGCTTAAAGCATTAATCTATAACTGTTGGTTTCTTGAAGTCAATTTGCGAAAGTTAAACAATAGCAATTCTAGACAATAGTTTTAGTCAACGTTAAAAAAAAAAATTGTTTCCAGTGTTACGACGTCGGAACCTCGTGCATTTAACTACGGCGCTAGAGATCACTCGTAACGAATTAGTAATTCTGGATAAATATGTACTCATAAAGTTGGCAAACACCATTATCTAGGATTGTCATTGAGTACATAACCAATACTGGCTCCGAAAAAATCTAGAAATAAATTGATGTTTTCAGCGTTTATTTATCTACCACGCACTCTTAAAAGATGTTTCAAACGCGTCATAGTCAAAGACGCTACTGCGGATAGTATGTGAGTAAGCATTCTACGAAAGTCGTCACTTCTATGTCTGTAGTGAGGAAAAACATATAGGCCTGCCCGCCAGGGACTCGGAGCTGAGTTGGCGTTTGAACTGAAGGTCTCTTAGAACTTGTAGGGCCCAGTCTGCCTCCGAAGCCGTGTTCAAGTTGGGCCCTGCCTCTTCAAGGCGTAGGCGGCATCGTGAAAGTTTCCGTCTACGCGTGCTCGGTGTAGGAGACTGCATCATGGGTGATGTTTTCAAGGAGCACTTAGGAGCTCGTCTCGCAGACGAGACATGAGATACGGTTCACTCGACTAACCTGACAAGCCTGCGAATAGCTGGCGTCGTGATGTCTTGGACGTTGTCTCCTGCAGCAATGTTCTGTGACGCTTCGCGCCGCCTCTGCCCAAGACATTTTCCGCCCTTTCCACGTACAATCATGTTTGCGAGTGCTCCTGTTACGACTGCGAATGCGCTGGAAGTGTGTATCTCTTGGCGTATACGACGCAATGATGGCGCGGCATGTTTCTTTCAAATGACATTTTCTCCTGGATTGGATCCAGAGTGGAGAAGGGTCACAGGGGTCATTCCACCCTTTCCTCCCCAAACCTAACGTTCGATGTGATCTTTTAAAGTTCAAAAACTGTTTAAATAGAACCATTTTGCACCTTAAAATAATATCTTAGCTTGTGGGTAGCAGCGAAAATTTATTTTGCGTATGTACTGTCAACACAAGTCGGTATCTGCCACAATGCTCTAAAGAAGTCTGCGTAAAACGCAAGCACATGGCGATATTTAGGTAGGTATTAGCGTCTCGTCTACAGCAGTGCTTCACACAGCCAGGGGTAGTAATTGCTCATGTTACGCATTGAATAACAATCTCGGCTTTTGCCTGGAGTGATTACGATAAACCAACGAGAACCGTATCAGAATGGACAAATTAAAACTGGAATGATAGCCCAGTAGTTACTACACTATACTAAGCAATCGGCTGACCTTGTATGAAACCGTCGAACCATATGACTGAATGATCACAATAGTTTTGAACAAAAGTCATTCTTTCAAAGGTTGTAAAGCCTCTTAACAATAATTTAGAGTATCTTCTCACGACCCATTTTCCGTAAAATTTTTAATGTCTCGCACCTTAGGAAATTCTCTAGGATTAACAACATTCTTTATGTTCAAGAAACATGCGGACCTTCAGTGACATTAAGTAGGCTATGAGGTTCAAAGACGCTCTTACCAGTGCAGTAACACGAAAGACTATTCTGAAGAACAACATGATACCGAATTACAATCGTGGAATGATTCTCGTGTATAGCTATAGCTGGGGCCACACAACGTTGTGGTGTACAAATGAATGTATGACTCACTTGATTCGCATTCGAGAGTACGTGGATTCGACTCCCTGTCAGACAAACATGATTTCAGTTTTAATTAGTTTCCCGCAAATCATTGGGAGTGTTCCTCACGGCTAATTAATTCCACCTTTGCTACATGTATTTATGTATGGGTCAGTGATTCAGAATCCAACTATTTCGCTGTTCGTGATAATATGGTGCTTGTCTTTAAATCAGGGACCAGTAATGCATATTATTCCAAAGCATTACGAAATTACATACGGCACACTATTACGAAGTGCATGATGCCAACAAACCTACAAAACTTTAAATGAACACTCAGCTAGGATAGGGGAATGAACACAGGTGATGTGTCTCTTACTACGAACGGCGTTAGTAGGATAGGCTCCGAACAAGCAGAGCGACAACTTGACAAGCGCGAAGCGAAGCACTGGTTCTTCCTGCCAACAAAGGGCGACATGGGCAGCTCCTGCAGCGGCAACAGACATGCGCGCGCACACACACACACACCACGTCAGCTATGCATGTCACCGTAACGTCTGGCACGCTGATAATCCCCGGTAGCATACACCCCCACCTCCCTCTCCCTCTTACATACCCACCTTTCACAACAAAACAATCCTCCTCCAACCCTCCTAGCTGTCGACCGCAGCGATATGCAGTTTCGGGCGCGCAGAAATCGTTATAACCACTAGAGTTATGAAACCCTCGCTGATGAGGGGCGGGGGGTGGAGAACGGGAGGGGCAGCTATGTTCATAACCATCGGAGCGCGAGCAGGACATCACCCGCAGATTTATTGCGAGTCATTTAATTTCGTGCAGCAGTATGATCGAATCAATGAGATTTCGCAAGCGCTAATGTGATCCCGGGTCTCCCGACACAAATGACGTCACTAGATGAGACTACGCAGCATTACATACACAATAAATATTGTACTGTTCCATTAATTAAAGATGATTTTTTTTTATCCCACTGTTGACATTAAACATGTACGAATTGTTATGGCGCTCAACTAAAACGAATGATACTTCGAAATGTATTAGTATTACTAAACATTAATAAAGTAGAACAGAAATAACGCTCTATTACCATGTCACTACCAGTAGTTGTACCAGATAACATATTCATATCCAACAGCCACAGCAGAAAAATAAAAAAAATAAAAAATGCATTAACAACTTCGGCCTATAAGAAAATACTCAAAAATTTCATAAACTTTTCAGATGAAACAATTTACAATAGAATAAAAAAATTCATACATCAAGTTTAACCATTTAAAATGTACGAAATTAATTATGTTGGTAAAAAGTCACCACTTCAGCTTAGCTTTCTCGGTGCAGCGTTTGGCCGCGAAAATATATAAGTCACAAAGTTACCTTTCATTTAACCATGTAGACGTAGCTGAGAATAATAGCGACAAACACAGGCGGCCATCAAGCTGACAATGTTACTGGAAAATTGCGGAACGATGCAGAAGTGTAGCCACAGTTCTGAGCCGTCAGTTACACTTGCAATGCTACGATACGTGCTAACACGGTCGCTTTGTTATTAAGTTTAAAACAAATCATATTTAATACACACATTTCTGAATATACTTTATGGCATCTCGTATGAAAAAAAAATTTGAATAAAGTGAACGTGTAGCTTGTTACATAAGACGCCGGAAAATTTCGCTGATTGAATGACCTGCATGTTAGAATCAACTATCCTATGCATACTCAAGCCCCGACCATTTGTCCACTAGCTGCTACTCAGTGTAACAGCAGACAATGAACGCATACACGGGGCTTGAATATGCATAGGATACGGGATTCTAGCATGCAGGTAATTGAATCCGCGAAATTTTCCGGCCCCTACTAATAACTATGTTTGAAATGCGCGTTTTTTTTGCAAAACTATTAAACGAGCGCCGTATGTATCGCTGTAATACATCCTACACGCACACACACAAAAACACAACGTGAGTCCCAAAAACGACAAACTCCAGCAGGTCATTCGTTATAAAAGAAGAAAACATGCAGGAAACCTAGTCCCTAAATGGAATATTAAGGGAACATAAACTAGTTAAGGAAAAAAAAAAGGAAACCATGCGGGATAAGAAGACTAAACCCAGAACACAATTTTATGTTATCGAGATTATGTAATCCTAAATATAATGCTCGTTCAAACGTACCACCATTAAGAAAATAAGAGTGGTCGCCGTTGTGTTGCATAAAACTTGTTGAGTCTAAAAAATCAAACCGTGTAAGTTTTTTGAGTATTGCGACGTATGTAACAAAAAAAAAAAAAAAAAAAAAAAAAAAAAAAAAAAAAAAAAAAAAAAAAAAAAAAAAAAAAAAAAAAAAAAAAAAAAAAAAAAAAAAAAAAAAAAAAAAAAAAAAAAAAAAAAAAAAAAAAAAAAAAAAAAAAAAAAAAAAAAAAAAAAAAAAAAAAAAAAACTCTTGTCTGTACACACTCAGGTCAACTTCTTTCGAGAAATTGGAAACAGAATGTGACTCATCTTACCCACAAAACACGAAACGTGTATGGAGAAAGACGGACGTTGTTTTCACGTAACAGTCACAATTACAGCGGGCGCTATGTTGTCACATTGTGCACGTAAAATGTTATCGTACAACATTTTGCCACTGACATTTTCGCGTGCGTGGTGGGATTATTATATGGTTCCTGGGACGGCCTGTTAGAGTGTGATCGCGCGCCAACACATACACACACACACCTACACACACACACACACACACACACCTACACACACACACACACACATTTTGAAACAGTCAGAACGAAATATTTATTTAGTTTAACTTATACGAGAGTAAAGTGAAAATGTGTTTTCAATATGTAGGTAAAGAGAATATAGTGGATGTAATGCTAAACTGAAAATGTATTTTAAAATTACATTTACCTGCCACTGTCGTCACTATTGCTTTTTTTTTCTTAGTATTTACATCAACACAGGCAACGCCATTAACGTGAAGTGATTGTTTCAGTGATTTAGGTTTATAGGCATATCGGTTGGCCACTATCACGCTTAATTACCCTCATATTTCATCTCATACCTTTCAGTCAATAAATATACTTGAGTCCGGATCAACCGTGCAACGGAGGTGTCTTACAATTACAGAGCATGTTCTAAACATTACCTACATAATTCTGGCAGTTCAAAACAATATCAACCAATACATTGAAATTACTTAAAACTTGAGCACCGGTAGCAAAGGTTGACACAGAAAACCTACCTCTAAGAAAACCGTAATTCCGAGAATCGGGTCAACTTATTAACGGAATTTTTCAATGCCGTAATGTCATCGCGTATGACAGCTTTTAATTACCAGCAAGATGAAGTCTAAATATCCAGAACACGATGCCTGTAAACCACTTCTTCTAGGGTGACTCACGCTTTATAAGTTTCCTTCCTTCGCTGCTTTCAATCCATTCATGTGACATGACCTAGTTCCAGTGAATTATACTTGATCGCTCGCAATGCTCGACAGCAGATTATAACACCCAGTTTAATGAAAGAAAGTATACTAGTAGGCAGGAACAAGAGGATAAAAAATTAACTTAGAAAATAATGACATTATAGTCTAAATTTTAATGTTATTACTTTTCTTTAAAAAAAAAAAGGCAAATAATTAAACCACCGGAGACTATAAATTTAATCACAAATGTCACGCGAATGATTAGCCTATAAGAGATATATTTCTAGTTTGTTAATTAAATATTTAACACATAGTTTATGCCTAAGGCATTGTATTCTGTTAGCTGTATTTTCAATGTTTGTCTACGGATCATATTATTTTGTTAGGAAGGCACCTTACATATAACATTGTAGTATGAAAGATAAGGCGGGACCAACAGATATCGAACTACGTTTGCTAATGTTTGCTAAAAACGTGCCAGTTAATAAAATATTTAAAAGTAATTTTAAGTTTGTTATTGACTGAAAATGTTAAATTATTTTCAGCATGTCAAACATAACTCTTCAAACAACTGATGTTCGTTTCTTTGTAAATATTCCTGTTGTTACCTGTACGGACGGCTATAATCATTTTTAAGAACGAATGCGACGTTGTAAAACTGTGTGCTGCAATTCATTCTCACTCAAAGTGTGACAACACTACGAACATTTGTGTCCTCAGTGACAACACGAAAATAGTCGAAGTACGAACGATAATACAGCATTCAAGAAGAATGTAACGTTCCATGCAGGTATTCTACTGGGTTTCATTTCCAACAAGCGTACATTCAAACAGATAAATCATGCCAAACACTGCATAGATTACACTTAAATTCACATATATCTTTCCAGAAATACATACACTGCTTGGTTACGCAAATGCCTAACGAGTTTCGAGTTAACGGAAGTTGCAGCAGTTAAATCACACGCCGCTCCCGAACATATATTATCGTAACTGCCCTATTTACATAATGGTAAATATAGTTTTCACAGCATACAGGCAATGTTAGGTGGCAAACTAACCGTTACATCTGTATTCCATATTTACTGTTCATTTACATGTCCGTCTAAACAGGCTGTCCAGAACCAACCGTATGATAAGCACACCATGTAAATCCTGGGCTAAATAGGAAAGGCAAACATAAGTGGCAAAGTATTTTACGACGACAATTTACGTGCACAATGTGGCAACACTGCACGGAGATAGTCCCCTCTTGCACTTCACGTTTAGGTATTATTTTACGTATGTTACGTCAAGTAACGGAAGAATATTGTTTAGACTGCTCGAGATTTTAACCTACACCCATAATATGAAAGCCACAACAGTAGTAGTAAGACACGTAAGAAATATGTGGAGCGCAAGAGGGAACCAAGTATAATGCTATGTTGCCACATGGTGCATACATAAAATATCACCGTACAGCACTTTGTCACGAACGTTTTCGTCTTTAAATTAGCCCACTAATCACGTGGTGTGCTTATTAGGCGTGTGTTTTTTGATAACCTGTAAAAATTAAACGTTTAGACAGTTTCAGAAAATTGGTTAAGTCACTAAGCTGGCACCGGAAGCCATCCGTTTCCTACCAAAGTGGACGCTTGGGTCAACAGACATGATATAAGGCAGAGATACAACCTCTTTCTCACCCCATGACATGCTGTTATGATACGCCTAAGCAAGCCGGACAATGAGAGAGGTTCGGGCTGCATTAGGCCAGCGTTGGGAAATCAAAGAAGACAGCATCTCACCTCACCCCCCTCGTAGTGCCACAAAAATGAGGACAAGCACGCCGATATATAGCACTGTTACCCAGTTAACCAGGTCTGTCGTCCGCCAACACTCGCCCACTCAACAGCAGTCCAGCTCTCCTTCGGGGCTCGTGGGTCGAGTCCCGGCGGGAACGTGCTCGTCCGTCATCAATCCAGCATTAGGTAAGGTCGTCAGATCTAACTATGCGGCAGCAACCTTGTGATATTCCTCCATTTAAATTAATGTATTAAGAACTCGTAATATATTGCTTCCCTCCTAAATTAATTTAGTGCTTTGTAACCGTTTCTGTATTCCTAGTACCTGTCATTCAAGTTGGAGTAAATGCCCTATTAACCATAACTGTCTTAAAAGTAAAAACTCTAATTAAACCTAAATAAAACCAACAGTGTAGCTACCATCTGAATGAATCCCCCCATTTAACAATAACCTGTAACGCTGGCATTAAATACCATATGATAAATAATTTGTTTTACAACAATACATAACGAAAATAGACAGCAGATGTCACCGCCCTTCTTTCGGAAGTTTCACCTAAGAAGCGGAAAATTAGTAATTATATTAAATGTGCTCGGTTTATTGTAACGAAACCAAAGTCATACCTACTTCACGAAAAATTATTAAGGGTGCAGCCTACCATGCACTTTAAATACATTGCAATGTGTTCGTAAAAACGTATTTTTACAAACTATTCCACATGTGCCCAATGCGCCATAGTACGAAAAGAAAACATGCTTCGAACAAGGTCGGAATGTCAATGTAAATACCCATGCTCATTAAATCCTAGATTCCAGGTCTTCCAATACAACTAAAAATTGCCTTTTCAGACTGCCGTACTTCAAAATGTATTAACCGGATGTGTGTGAAACACAGATAGAAACGTTCACTTAACTTTACTACCGACTTCCCAGCAAAATACAATTACATAGCGGTAGCCCGGAGGCGTCGCAAGGAAGGCGTCAGCGGACATTGGCTAATCGACCACCACCACCACGGGGCAGATTGCAGCAACAATAGTAGACTAGGAATACGATGATTTGAGGAATGACGCGAGTCTTAGCATTTTATCCTAAATCATCTCAATACGCCTTAGTTCGGCAGGGATTGCTCCGCCCCTGGGCATAACGGGGAGTCAATCAGAGGGGAGGATTCTGACGGGACAACGGACTGAGAGAGGCAACCTTCGTCTCCGGCAGCAAATGAGCTTTCTGACTCGGGGTTAGAATCCTGGTGTCGACATTCTACGACCTAGGAAGAGGACCGTCGTCGAGGGGATACTCTTCCTCTTAACTTCAACGGCGGTACGAGCAATGAGTGTTTCTTTGGTTTAGGGAAGGAGAGCGATCCTTAATCCATCTCCTGTCTCACCTTAGACTAATTCTTGCTCTTCCTTTTATTTTATATTAACTGTCGTTAATCTCCCTGTGTATTCTTTAACTAATAAATTCAATTAAATTCATATGTCTTATTTATCTTCCCCTTCCTGGCTAAAGTTATAACACAATGTTACTACAAGAGATTATTATTAGCAGTAGTGGCGGTAACGACAACTTTACAGCATTAGAAGATGGGGTTATTTCCACAATTAAATAGTCTATTCCAGGTAGAGTGAGAACTCTGTAAGGTCTCTCAACATTATCATTCATAAAAATTATTTTATTTTGGTTTCAGACATTATCTTTTGCTAGCAGTGAAATGTAGACAGGGCCGTGCTAACAGTTAGGGAAATTATGTCTCTCCCCCTCTCCTCCTCCTTTTCTAACATCTACATTCCGGTTAGAGTTATTTACAGACGATTCTAATTACCATTATCTTTGTTAAATTGTTTATGTTTTAATTCAGCACACATACTTGCGTTAATTTATCAAAATATTTTTAATATGAATGTTTAAAACAAATTAAAGCGTGTATAGCCACAACCACAAAAAAAAACCTTCGCTTTTCCGAATATTTTGACATTTGGCACATTCAAACAAGTATGCAAATACTACTGTGTGTACAGTACGTTCATTGGGCTTGTACACAAGGAGAAGAATTTTGGCTGAGAGCCCAGCCAATCACACACATGCTTTGTCACCATTGGCCGAGCAGGTTAAAGACTATCCAGGCTACATAAACGCCAATTTTCCAGCGAACTTCATTCGCATCTTGGTGTTACGACCAGCTGTGTCTCAGCCTGAAGACGAAAATAGATCGCAATTCCTGAAACGTTGCATTTTTTCGTTATTTTTGACTTGTGTCGTCTCGTGTCTTTTTTTTTGTTGTCCACAGTTCGCAGGTTTTTTGTCTATTTCCATCTTTTATTTATCATTTTGTGAACCTGGTTCTATTTGTGTCTGTATTTTGTGTCTGAGTGCTGTATCGATATTCGACTGAACTCTACCTTTAGAATTCTTTGTTGTGTAATATTAATAGAAATAATAAAAATAAAAAAACTGACAAAATTCCTCTGGGATGGCTTCTTTCTGTTTTTTGTCTGTTTTTTGTTCTTGCTGTACTATGTAATTCAACATAAGTTTGATCAGCAAAACATGAGCAAAGGCGTAGTCCACAAACCATAAATTATAACTGTAAACTCCCATTGCAACAAATATTTAAAAATATCAAGCATTTATTATTCCGACCTGCTACAGCGAACGTTTTTTATCCACCCCAATCCCACAAAAATTAGAAAATAGTTTTTGCTACGTTAACATAATACCTTCCCGACCCCACTCCTCATCTACATCCACCCAACAATGTTGCCGCACACTAACAACAGGTGCCGAGTAACACATGTTTATTTGCCGTACTTTGCACTAGCAGCTTACATCGCACACGCTGGAAACTAACGTACAACTAATCACGACTATATGGGTGGTAATGGCTTCTCCGTAAACCACCACGCAATATTTTCCCCACGTTAGAGTGCCGCATGCAAGGTTCTTCAACGTAACTTTAAGCCGTACTGTAATTAATCACCTTAATTACCTGCTGGTCACTCACAGGTCCACATACCTATGGCAAGAAAAGGCGAACAGAGTTTAGGATGCCATCAATTATTACGAAACGACCATTCGACTCCATCATACGCAATGTATGCATAAGAACATTTAACAGTAGGCTTCTGTAAACTGTTTCAACGTGTATTTTGTTAAATTTATATACATTGCAATATTCTCGGTAGAGAAAATTTTAAGAGTCGTCGTTAAGTGTCATTCACTTTGTATCCGATGTATTAATGCACGACTGTCCTTTAGTACAGATGGTTCGGGATAAAGTGAGCACTCAAAACATCCGTGTTAAATTTCTATATTCAGCCAATACGTATATTTCCCTGCGTGATAGCTAGTGAAGGAAACAATTTAACTTCTCTGGACACGTCCTTTTATGTTTGCGCGGGTAAAATAAATTATTCAGTCAGTAGGAACATATATAGTTTGACGAAAAAAAAGTTTATTATTTATATAAAACCCAAATATGTCGAATTCAGTTGATTTTATTCCAAAATTTTTGCATTTAAATAGTAAAATACACGGAACTACTTTCGGTAAATCGCTGCCAACCGTACAACTGATAGGATAACTACTGTTAAGGGGTATTGAAAGGTACGATGTCCAGCGGACGACTGAAATATTCTCTCGTCAATAAAGTCTGAAATACTCAACACAACTTGATGATAAGATTTTGCCGCGTAGATATTTTATCAGCAGACGTTTATTTATATAGCAATGTGCGGTAGTATTCTTTACTTTCGAGTAAAATATTGAAAACTGTTTTTAGAAAAATAAGGGCTTAAAATCACAAATTTACAAAAATAGAAAACTTTCATTTTTATAACTTTTAATATATAGGCCTCTATAATAACCAAATTTAAAAAATACTCGCGTTTTCGTTTGCAAATAATTTTACCATCCAAAAATCTCTGCGCAAGAGGTTTACGAATGTTAAAATTATTTGCAAATGAAAACGCGAGTATTTTTTTAAATCCGGTTATTATAGAGTCCTAGACATTTTCATATTAAAAATTATAAAAATGACCGTTTTCCATTTTTGTAGATTTTGTGGTTTAAGCCCTTATATTTCTAAAAAGTTTTTAATTTTTTACTCGAAAATGAAGCATACTACCACATTGTGCTACACAAATAAACGTCTGCTGATAAAATATCTACTCTGCAAAAAATTTCATCGAATTTTGATGAGTAGTTCAGATTTTATTGATGATTAAGTATTCCGGACGTCCGCTCAACATCGTACCTTTACATACCCCTTAATGTAAAAGTATATGCAGGATCGTGTAGTGATTTTTTTTCAGAGGTTAAATCTTTAGTGCTCACTTTATCCCAAACGACCTATGATGATTAAGTTGAGACATGCGAAACTCGAGTTATTTTCTGGAAACAGACTGAACTCCAAATGACCGTAGGCTTGTTTGACGAGCACCATATGCCGACGAGATGTCGATATCTGTAGAGGAAAATGCTTCTGACACATAATTTTAAGTTCCACTGTAAACCGAACAACCTCATTAAAAGCGGTCACACACGTAAATGACATCATATAAAGACTCTTAAGACAAGTGTAGTCTATAAATTATGCTGGGTTTTAAATTAATTTAACACGAATGTTCCGAGAACGTTCATGTGTGAAAAATGCATTATCTTATATTTGTACGAAATAATTTTTGGGTTTTGTAGATCATAGTGGTGACTGAAATGTCCTCCTTTTACGGTTTTTTTGCTTGAATAGTATTCCAATAGCGGCGGCATGCCAAAGTCCAGATTTGTCAGTTTATGGCAGAGTACACACACCGTGAAAAAATTCTTAAGTCAAAACTTTTTAATAAATCTTATGTTTGTATTTAACATTTCTGGAAAATAAAACAATTTTACCTTATTTTCAGTATTTTTAATATATAAATAACTAGTTATGTGTTTCATGACGTTTGGCAAATAACACGCGAAATTTTATTTTAGTGTTAATTATTTTTATTTCATTAAGTATGTTGGTATTCGTTGGATGTATGCTGCCCTAACGAAAACGATGGCATGGAAATATACTAAGCAACAAATTTCCATACGGGAAAAACTATTAAACTGAAATGTCTAAAAAAAAATGAACACTATTTTGTACAAATAAGAAACTATGAGTTTTTCACACTTGAAAAACCTGAAAGTTGCAAGGAAGTATCAAACTAATTAGCATTTGTACTGAATACTACTCAACTTGCAGTCATTGTCTAGGACAAATATTTCTTTCAATAAAACAATTCTACATTCTGTTTAAGAATAATTCCCCGATAAAGCATTTTTTTTGTGAATTTAACCATACTAAAATTTAACTTTGACTATTCATATTAATAACACCATCAAATAGATCAGAATCTCTGACATTTCTGAGACTGGTTTTGAATTTTTTTTTAACTGTGAAAATAAATATATTTTTGTATACCGTCAACAGGGAATATAAAGATTACACGTCAGTGCTCAGATTGAAATTGGGCAAACCATTTCATTAGATCAAGGCGGATTCCTTTACTGGTTCTCTGATTGGCTTGTTTCGGCTCTAGTAACATCGCTGTACACTATGTGGCAAAACCTACCTACTTATTATGATGCACGTACATGATGCACACTTTTTGGGGGCTGCATAGGGCAGAGTAAGCTGTTACGAAGCCCTTCGTATAAACAACCTAGGGTTAAACAAGCGTAGTATAAAATTAAAGAAGGTAAGGTGAATCAACATATTTATTGAGATGAACAATTACAAGATAAAGTAACGGGCCTCCAAAATTTACGATCGAACGGGCGGTCGCGGGGGTGCCGGTTAAAGTTAAATGGAAACTTTCAACCAAAAATATTAAT
>PNEQ01069333.1:0-10680 GCA_003012365.1 Medauroidea extradentata | reverse complement strand
CTTGCTCTCGGGTGACTAGCGTGCAATGAGGGAGGGGAAGGCACCAGGCAGGCGGCCGCACCCCCACCACTACAACTTCCCGTAGGTGCGTCACTAGGATAGACCGCGCCCCCGACCTTACGCCACGCCTCCCGGACTGGCGGAACACGTTGCGTGGAGAGCTCTTCTCGCCAAGACCATACGTCCAAAGGACTCTTAACGTGCATTATATTTGTATAGCTACGAAAAGAACACACACACACTTCAATCTATGTCGCTATAGTTTTGAAAATTCGGCACGTTTATCAGAAACGTAATTTACGGGCACCTCATACCGGCCAAAAATGGCTTTTTCAAATTGCCGTATCTAGAAAATTAACAACCAAACTCGAAAAACGTAACTATGGGAACAAGCATTAGATTTTAAACTCTGCTGCCCACAAATAAAATTATGTGGTCGCCGCTTAAGAGTGCGCGGTAGGCCTAGATAAATAATCACTGAAAACATCAATTGATTTCTACGCTTTTTTCGAAGCCAATATAGACAAAATGCTGAATTACAAACCTAGATAATGATATTTGCCAACTTTATGAGTAAATATTTATACAGAATTATTCACTCGTTACACATCTCTTGCGCCGCAGTTAAATGCACGAGGTTCCGGCGTCAGAGATTGTGCCTCAGAAGTTCGTAACACTGGAAAGAATTTTGTTTAAAATGTTTGCTAAAACTATTGTCTAGGATTGCTATTGTTTACTTTTCGAAAATTGGCTTCAAGAAACTTACAGTTATAGATTAATGCTGTTAGCGTTGAATTATGCACCACGCCTTCTTACAGTCTCGTAGGAAAAAGGATAATAGTAAAGTACTGCACGCTAGCTGAGTAGCTTGAGCGGAGAGGCGATAATGTATTACATACGTCGGTCAACGGCACCCTTACCGCTCCTGCCTCACACACAAACACAGTCTATCTAGGGAGGCGCCTTAGAATAAAATGTTAAAAATGCTAACAGTTTTCTTTTTGTCCCATTTTTGTCCCCCTTAAAGAACGTCAAGTGCGATTACACAGTTTTCATTCATAAATAACAACATTTGAAACAATGACTCCGCACTGGCCGTAGAGAAAACCACAGTCCTCATCACTTCGTTTACAAACGCCTGCGCTGTTCGCCGCTAGGACAGTGAGTGGTGCGTTCTGTAGGTAGTTTACAGATCGAAACCATAGCCTTGCATTACAGGGAATCACATGTTATAAACCATTCGAAATCCAGTTACGTCACAAAACATGCAATCAGCAATTCGAAATACTCGAAAATCCTTATTAAAAAAATTACTATGATTATATTTTTTAGTGCAAGTATTAATAATAAAAATAACTGCTGAAAAATGCCAATACCTTGTCACCATTACGAAATATATATTTTTAGGTTGGTTTATAGCATTCTCTGGATCGTTTTTAAACACAATATTGAACAAGATATTGGACAAGCCATAGTGACAATAAACAATGAACGACATAAAATCTAAAAACATAACCCATACGTAAATTTAGAAAGCAATAGTGCAAATTCTTCTTGTCAGTTGGGGCTCTTGGTCATATGTATACATTACTGCTTCCAATTATTTTTAAGTCGTGTAAATCATCAGTTCTCAAAAATAAAATGTACAATATTTTTTTTACAATAACTGATGCATGCAATCCTTAACGAGTTAACGTAATATGTAAAAAAAAAATTATTTACAGGTGTTCTGACATATATCACAAGTAAACTATACTTCATATTTCGTCTAAATTCACAAACCCTATAACGTTTAAACAGTGTTCTTTTAAAAGAACATATATGTGTTTCTAGCAAAGGCGAACCAGGTTCAATTCCCGGCGGGGTCGGTCCCCGGACGATACCGCTGGTCAGCAGATTTTCTCGGGGATCTCCCATTTTCCCCCGCCCCTTCATTCTGGCGTTGCTCCATATTATTGCATGTCACCTCTCACCAACGCTAAGATCTCGATGTTGATGTTACGCGGTGACCAAAATCTCTCGCTCAAATGGGTAAATAGTCAGGCAAGGACCTCTAAAAAAAATCCATTCTAAGGTTGCAGCTAATTAATGCAAGTGAATGACAGTAAAACGTTTGCACAGCATACATGTTTTTTGAAATATTGGAAAAAATATAAAATAACTGTATTAGGCACACTCACAATGTGAGGAATCAAAATAAAATTAAAATTCTTTGATTTATTTCGTTAGTAATTATTATTTCTGCTGCAACCTTAGACTGGATAGAGTATAGTTGTAATGAGCATCTTGTGTTAATTCTCCAGCCATCATTACGTAACATGTTAAGTCTGGCCGTGTTCCAATTTGCCCTTTAGTAACTAAACTGTCACGTGACTCAATGTACGGTCTCCCATCACGGCGATCCGGGTTCGATTCCTGTCAATACCATTAGGCGCTCATGAAAATTCACTCGCTGGAGTAGGGCACGTTACTTCAGTCACGTCACCAGGTTTCGTCGATTACCAGGATTTGATAACCCTGCATTGATATTCAAGGTTATAAATGACGGGAATAAAAAGCCAACATATTATTCACATGATAAATATTTTTCTAAATGCTACATCCACTGTGCATTTTTACACGTATATTTCAATATTGTTACAAGTTCAAGAAAAAACTTACATGTGGGCAATTATTATGAGTTCTTTTGGGATAGAGGTTTTATAATTAGAAATAAAAGAGTTCAATTAAGTACTGGATTTAATAGCTCACAAAGCTACGAAATAGGCCCTACACAAAACAGCAATCATCTATAACTTTCACAACACAATTAGTTATGCACACAATTAATCCTGTGTCACAGACACGTTAATTAACTGTGACAATTAAAGCACAAAAATGTCTACCATAAATTAATTAAACCCTACAAATCACAATAAAATTCATTCATGTATCCAATCAACAGTCTTTCAAATAGGGACAATGTACAACCTTATCTGTCCGAAGTGTTGATGACTCACCATGTGCTGCGCAGCACCCCGAGTGCACCGCTGTCTTCACTATTGAGGTCTTCGGTTCGACTCCCGTCGCGCACCTCCTCTTCGCTTGTCAGCCCGCCGCAGCAGTCCTCTTGTTTCACCCAACATTGCTCCGAAGGTAGCCGCCTGCCGCCTCACAGTAGACTCTGACACCAAGATGTCTTCACCAGTATCTCTCTACAAGCATAGCACCTTCCTCTAGCACAACCAATAGCGAACTGTCCCCGATTTTGTCGATTCAGCCCTTATATACTCCGGCCAAACTCCAGGGGTTCCCCGAATTACATGGGTCTAAAATTAGACATTTCATTATGTTTCGGACGTGACATGAGTCTCGTAGGCTGCCTCGTAAGGTAAAAGCGCAATTGGGACAGGTATCTACGACGCAGCTTCGGCGTGTCTTCCATCACGTAGCCGCCCAGTCTATGAGTTAGGGGCCAGTCCACAAAGTGTTCGAAACAGCTGCCGACCACCGGCCTCCAGGTACATGGTACGCAACACTATAATATTAGTTTTATTTGTTGATAGAGAGGCCAATAGTTGAAACTTTCGTGGGGTAAAATTTCAAACGCATAAAACTTGACTGACTCGCGTGAATTTTCATACGCGCCTTTTAATATGTAGCCGGAGGACCCCCCCCCCCTCGGTTCTAAGGTCGACGAAACTAAAAGATGATGCACATCGTAGAACAATTAAACCCGTTTTTTTTACATCCCCTGTTTTTACATTTTCCCTCATTTTACACTTACTTTTTGTGGTCCTATTTGCTGCTTTTATATTAGGAATATCCCTATTTTTACACGTTCCTGCATTTTACATCAATATTTTCCGGTGCCTTAAGACGTGCGTCAAAAAGGGATTTCACTGTACATTACTTAGTTTTCAGCGTGCATTCGAGCTGCAATGGGACGGAATTGGAATTTAATGCTTGATCGATTTCATTTTGAATATCCGTAGCAAGACTGTAATAGTTTTTTATACTACACATATTCTCCCAGCTCCAAACCTGCGGATACATGAGATCTTGCAAATCACAGCCACAAAACCCTTCACAACTTTACGATATTACTTTTAAAACATATCTTAAAAAATTTAAAATAGAACATTCAGAGATAGTTCTAGATACATGAGGGAACAATTAATTTTAGTCTATCCCACGAACATACGCATTTATCTACCAGTTGTGTTGTGTGCATGTAAGTTTCTTGTGATTCATTCTACGGCACCATTTCGTTTCCAGGTTTCCTATGCTGCCCAATTTTGTGCACGATTCCACAAAAAATAAAGAAAAATCATCGGACCACTGGAATCACATTTAATTTACCAGAGAACAGAAAATAACTCGTTTGAAATTAACTACACAAACAATGGTACAGAAAATACATTTAGTGCCACTTAAAATTGTAACCTATTTCATATGTGTAATTGTTCACTCAGGAATGTGTTAGAAATATAGTACGTAAGTAATAAAAAGGGATCCATTAAGAATTACGTCTACATTTCAATATTTAAATTCGTGCACCCCCCCCCCACTCCTAAAAAATGTTTCGCTGAATCCATTCATGGACTACTTACTGCGTAGATATACAATAATTGATTCGCAGGCAGTACGTACTAGAGCAAGTGACAAACAACGCAAACTTAATTCTAGGTTATCTAAGATCTAGGTTATCTTATTTCTATCAAGTGTGTGTGCGCGTGCGTTAGTAGGGCATGCTGTTTATTTATACAAGACACGTTACGAGCAAAAAATAAAGAGTTGAAAGGTACATCTTCATGACCACATTTCATACAAACATAAGACACAACTATCTTGATGTGTAATCGCACTGAAATTAAAATATCATGTCAATACTACAATTGTAGGCACAACCGTGCACTCATATACACTGCAGAATGAAACTACCATCAGAAAGAATCCAGTAAATATTTTTGCGTAAACCAAAATACCACCTTACATTTTACATCGCATTGTTTATCAATCGTTTTTATTCTGTAATATATCGGCTTTATGACAAATGTCATAGTTACAACAAAGCATAAAAAACAGAAAGTTACAGCAACAATATATCGCACTTTGACAGAAACCAAATTGTTGTTAAAAAGCAGCATGGTCAATAAAACATTAATTTTTAAAAATATTTATGTTAATATTCCAGAAGAATAATCAGCATTTATTTTTCTTTCTAGATCAAGATAATTTACTACTACAGAATTCAATTTGCATTTTTTTTTTCAAACTTATTCACCAAAGAATATCACTGAACAGCAGTTCAATTCTCCTTTTGTGACATAAAAATGTCTCGATGACAGCATCGTAAAAAGTCGGCTTGCTCTTCAGAGTGGCGAGTACTTGCTTATAGTAATGCAGACGACGGCAGCGGAGGCGGGATCTCCCGTTTTCCCCGCCCATTCATTCCGGTGCTGCTCCATACTCATCTCATGTCACCGCTCACCAGAGCTGAAGACCTCGATGTTAAGCGTTGACCTAAAATCTCTCACTCACTCATTTTAAAGAAAATTTATGATGAAGAATACATACTTTTCTTTAAATTGTATTTAACTAGCCTCGGTAACATGCAAGCTTACTGTACGAAAGAATATCAGTTTGATTTATTATCAAAATCACGCAGATGTAAATGTTTATATAAAATAGCCACCATTTAAAATTAATTAACGCACGTATGCGAAGACTTGTTTGTTCCAAGTGTTGCAAAAGAAATTAACTGAAGTAAAACAACACAGCCACATCATAAATGTACACAAAAACTAAATTTTAGTTTTAGGTTTTAGGAATATACAACGTTATTTAAGCCAAAGAAAAGCAGAAAGTTGTGAGTAAACAATTAACAGTGATGTGTAACCTACCATTCTGAATTAATTTTGTAGGTATGGGGATACTGTGTTGACACATTTATTTTAATGTTTGATTGCATGGCATTTACTTTCTTCTCCCATCAATTGACAACTTCGCAATATGGCGAAAGAATTTTACTACTATGACGTGTTACAAATAGTTATAAAGTGTAAGAGAAATACCTTCTTCTGTCTCAATGTACTGTAAGGTAAAACAATGTGGTGACGTTTTACTGTTATGTTGTCTGCCGTTGTGGTACGGCAGGTGTCGTAAGTGAGTAGGGAGGGGCGTGGAATGCCAACCTTGTGGAGTGTTGATGAGTGGGCGCGGTGGTACGTCACCAACAGACAAGAGTGGTATCACGTGTGTAACGTGCACAGCAGCACGACAGCTGGGGCAGGCCCTGGCGGGAACAAGGCACGCCTCCCGCAGCACGTACGCCCACAAGCTGACGACATCTGCGCGCCAGTGTCGCCATGCGGCGGCCTTACCGCGCAACACGCTGACGTCACGAGGCGAGCCCTCGACACTCCTCCTGTCACACCTCCCTCCCACACCTTTATAATGCCACGTCACGTCCGTCCCGCTTTCCTTGCCACACACACGGATAAACTACACTTCTTCCTTCTTACCGCACTTCCTTCACATAACTACTGTATTTGTATAAACAAAAATGCTGCTCACTTGCAGGGGCGTCATTTCAGGTTTTTCCTGGGAGGGGCGAGGGCTAAATTGTTTTTGGCGACAGTGAAACTTTAATAATAAAACTTATGTTTTATGTGCTTAAGTTAGCATTATTTAAATAACAAAATACAAAAAAATATTTTATACACTTAAAATTCTAAATCCAGGAGGAGGGGGGCGTTTACCCACCCCCCTAAACCACCAAATGACGTCACTGCTCACGTGTGGTAAACAGAGCGCTCTTCAACATTTATAATTGATAACCAAAAACTGTATTTTATCGAGACCAAACAATGTGTGGTGAAACATTCACACTGGTTTTTAATTTCATGATAGTTTTCATATCGAAAATAGTAAATATGAATGAAAAATAGCTGAAAGAAAACTTTAAGCAGTGTTCGCTTTATCGCGAACAGGCTATATTATAAGTTATTCGGGATAAAGGGAGCACTAAAATTTTAAAATTTGAAAAAATATCACTAGCCTTTACTGCACATCATTCAACATTAACTATAGTTACCTGACTACACGTATGGTTGGCAGCGAAATTACGCAATATAGTTCCGTGTGTTTCCTATTTAAATACAACAATACAGAAACAAACTCAAACGAAATAGACATATGTATTTTATATAATTAATAAACGTTTTTTAATTAAACTATATCGATTCATACTGACTGCACCATTTATCTTACACATGCAAACATTACGTGACGTGTCCCGTCGTTAGTCGTTACGCGCGGAAATATACGAATTGGCTGAAAATAGAACTTTAGCAGGGTTTGAGTGCTGATTTGATCCCGAACCAGCTATAGCAGTCAAGTGAGTGCATATAAGTAGGAATGTTGATTGATCGCGGGAAAAGTCGAATGCTTGCTAGGTTTCAATGTAATGTGTTAACTTGCGACGTTTTTCTTTACTTTTAGGCGAGTCCCTTATCGGCTGGGCCAATGATAATTCTGATTCGCTACGACTGCATGTCTGTAATTCGTCTGTGCCACATAACCGGCACCGAATCATACAAGGCGCGGAATACTACACTGATTTAGAGAATACGCTGACACAAAATATAATAGCCAGAGACTTGAAAAATTCTCGTTTTCGTTTAGGCACAAGCTAGACATCAAGCAATTGACCAATTGTAAGACCGTGTAACTTTCGTAATTGGCCCTTGACTTATTGACACATCTCACAGGGTGCCGAGCCAACAATAAAAAAAGCAACTAAATACACGCCTAATAATAACCAGAGACGTGCAAAATTCGCGTTATTTTCTGACAAGTGACTAGACTCCAAGTGACTGTAGGCTCGTTCGTCGTCTCCCGCTGGCCGATATTGTCGTGTCGTGCCGCGGAGAATGTTTACACGGTAGAGACGTCAATCTCTGTAGAGATGTAACACACGTAAACGACAACACATAAAGGTTCGTGGCAAATTGAATCGCAGATTATGCTATGTTATGTATAGGAATGTGAAGTTTATTCTGCTACCAAATGATAACGCGAATCTTGCACGAGTCTAATAATAACGACTTTACACTGTATATGTATGTATGTATGTGTATATATATATATATATATATATATATATATATATATATATATATATATATATATATATATATATATATATATATATATATATATAAGTAGAGACGGGAATGTTCGTGGGTTCACTGAGCTGCAGGCTAGAATCCATTGCACTATACATACTCAAGCTCCGTCTATTTGTCAACTAGCTGCTACTCAGTGGAACAGCAGGCAATGAACGAATAGACGGGGCTTGGGTATGTATAGGACTATGGAAATCTAGCACGCGGGTCATTGAATCCGCGACATTTTCCGGCCCCTACCTATAACCAATTTCCTGAAGTGATAGCGGCTCTCTTTCCTGTAACTTCGGTAAATTTTGTCAGCTTTTTTAGACAATCACTGTTAACGTTGTGTAATGTACATCACGCTGCAAGTCGACGTTTATCCACGTACGGTGAAGGTCATCTGACAACGCATACGTAGAGATGATGGTATATCGCGAAAATGTTTTGTGCCAACATACCCTTCAAAACACCGTAGTTAATTACAACACATATGATTAGGTGATATACGTCTGGCACAACGTAGCTGTCTGCAAACCAATAACAGGCGTCAAATATTACAACAACGGGATTCTTATTGGTTCAGTCAAATAGGGCAATAGCTCCACATACAAGCGAAAGCCAGTCATCTTCTGAGAAACTGAACGTGCGTTGAAACCCAGCAAACAGTCAAGTTTTCCCGCGATAATTATAATACATGCCTCGCGTGATGTCAAACATACAATATGTCGGGTCGAAAGTACTCGGTCTACGTAAGGTTAATTCTTCTACAGGTTGGAAAGAAAATGTGTTTTCTTATGGGAGAGTTTGGCAAAGGGGAAAATTCTTCCGCTAGTTGCGCTGCAGTCGCTAAAGTACCAAATAAAATACGAAACCATAGTAAAATTAATTTTAACTAACTTGCGCGGTAAAGAGTGAAGTAGTTTAATTTAATTTAAAATGAAAAATAGTCCAATTTTGGCTTTCCAATTATAAACTTTATATAACATAGATTTCAGGAAAGCTCCTTGATTGGTCAGTTTACACCCCTTACCAATACCAGCGCTCAAGCGGCAGAAATTATCCCTGTGTTAAATTTTAACACTGATCTTTCTAACCTGTAGTAGAACTAACCCTAGGCCCTGTTTCACCAACGTTTGTTAAGCGCAGTTAAAAATGATTAACAGAAGATTTAACACGTTAAAAATTCCGATAATACTCTTTTAACAAATGTTGTTTTCTGGTAATTTATATCTTCCTACCACATTGCAATACAAACCCAGCCAACTTAAGCAATAATCAAAGTGTATAGATTGCAACGTACTCAAATGTTAATGTCTCGAGTTCACAATAAATAATATTTTTAAATTATTATTCTGGACAAAATGGTCGTCAAGGGTGCTCACCTTATCACGAACTGCCTGTACGACGTGTATATAAAACATACAAACAAACTTAAACAGGTTATTCCTGAGGCGGAAATAGAAAGTTTGATATAGCAAACCCATGGCCCAGGTCAAATAGGAAAGGTGGTAGATGCTTCCAAAGTTTGAGAAAAGTTACAAACTATTGTGATCTTTCGAAAATTGCTTGCTTGATAGAAATAGACTTATGGTTACCGAAATCAATAATAACGTGAAGGATTTGTACATTTAACACACCTCAGTCATGTTTAATTGGGGTGGCACCATCCTTATTTTAAAAAAAAACGTACGTGACAATATAAATGTGTTATTTGTAACCAAAAATAATAAAACGTCGGCAAAATCAGAAAAAGAAATGTATCTTGCAAAACTGTCTAAATATCGCCCTTTAAGGGTAATACTTAAATGTTTGATTTCACAGAGAACTGCTGTTGCCAACCCTGTATACAACCAAGGAATGACTGATTGCGTGCTGCGTTATAGTGGAATGCGTCCTGCAACTTCTTGTGTAGTAAAACATTATTGAGTTTCATAGACAGATTAGGTGGAATAAGAAAACTAATGCACGTCTGTGCACTACCAATGTCATTTCGCACTATCATAAGAAATTCTACAAGTGTTCAAATTTGTGGCCTCCCATTTCATTACAACAATTGTGTCTGCGTATCAAATACTGGCGTACTCTTTCGAAAACACCCAGTGTATCTTGAATTTTAACGCAGGTGGCCATACCCTAGCTAGCGGATCTTCCTCCGACTCGATGAGTGTGTGTCGTACACCAGAGCCTTGATGAACCACCACAGGAAAAAGTAGAGTGGATTAAGATCTGGAGAACGTACTGGCCACGCAATAGGCCCACCTCTTTCAATCCACTGCGCTGGGAATGCCGTGTTAAGGTGGCCGTCTGGGTCCGCGACTAAATGTAATACAGACGTCCGGCTCTTATCGCTTTACATGAAAAGTATTAATGAAATCGTTGATTTCTCTTCGTACGAATAGAAAAGAAGCATCATTTTAGCCGTGTATACCAATATTAAGCCCTTAATGAGGTTATGAATACATTATTTCGACCGATGAAAAGTGCCAAAATGGCCACTTTGGCACTTGATTTTAACATAGTTGAA